>QWTY01029404.1:0-17714 GCA_008033365.1 Pseudorectes ferrugineus | reverse complement strand
AGAGACTGCCAACACCCACAGGGTTCACGCAGGCTCCAAAAATCATCCAACAACTGCTAAACAAAGCAGTTCTCATCCCCTCTCCAGTTCATCTCTGGAGCGGTCTATGCTCAGGCTTGTACCATATAAAAGTAGCTTTAAATTCAAGATAAATTAGCCCACATGGAGTTCAGTGCTAGCATAGCTGAACTGCTCTGGGGAATGCAGGTTACCTTATTGGCACAGTGGTAAGAGCCAAAGCTGTGTCTCCTTTACTCTCACAAGAATAGGTAAGACAACAGATGTATTTTTAAGGCCCACACACGATCTCTCCCTTACAACCATTACTCCACATTGAAATGCAATCTTGCTTTCATTAGGAAAGAGATAGGTTCTAACTGAAGTTGCTCTATCTGGAATGAAAACGTATGTATCATATGGCAGGCTCATCTTATTTCATTCACATCACACTGTAGCGCCTACTTTTCCTCCTCCTCGTTCTTCAAGTGTAAGAGAGAGTTGTTGTTTGTGTATAGCATGCACATTAGCACAGATAAACTGCTCACCGAATGTAATGATTAATGATTGAATAGTGCAGTTGTTGCAAAAATAAGTCATGCAGTGAAGAGAGATCTGAAGATTATACTTAACACCAGGGGATGGCTTATTAATCTTACTTCTTGAAGAATTCGTGAGTAAATCATTCTCCTTTATTAATGATATTTCACTTTGCTCCATGAGACATCTTTTATACATCCAGAAGGGCAATTATCTGTTTAGGCCAGGAAACAATATTAGTCACAGACGGTGCTTGAATGTTTGATCTAAGTCACTTAAATAAAAGAGGGAAAAAAAGACTGAAGCACACTCCAAAGACTACCCCAAACAGGACTGCATTTCCAGGCAGGTTGTTTTGGTTCCCCTCCACCTGGAAATGACAAATTATGTGCTTTTTCAAGTCTCAATTAATGTGGAGCTTGCATACTCTAACAATGATATAACAACTCAAGGAAAACTACATTACTTTTATGTCTTCTGTGTCTGAAGGAATTCTATTATATGTGAGGTGGTTAAACATGTCTGAAATGGTTTATTAATATAAAAGTCTTTCAAAGGGAGATCTTAAATTCTTGATCACAATGAGATATTGAAGGCAGAAAGTAGAGTTTATAATTTAAAAATAAAAAAATCTTCTTCTTGGTTCAAAACTCTCCTTTTTTCTAGCTGTCCATCATCTGCTATCCACAAAAACATTGGAAGATTTAAGAAGGGAACACGGACACCTGTTTAATAGTAGTATTCCAAGAACCATAACATAAAAAATACACAATGTTAATATAAATCTATAAATAATCTCCAAAAGGACATTCATTAATTAAAGACCTTGGGTATGAAAATCAGAAATTTAAATTATTATAGAAATTGCATTAGATAATATGAATTGATCACAGAAGTGCTTTGCAGGTTCACAAAACTTTGACAAATATCATACCATGGATTTCAAAATATTACTAAGCTGAGTCATAGTTACCCTTTAGATTAACAGATCAATTAAATGCAACAGTTTATTGGACAGGTAATTAATTAATGAAAGGCAGCATGATCTAGTGAATAGAAACATAAGGAAACCCAAGAAATATGTGGAAGTTGTACTTTATTTTTCAAGTATGGATTAAGGCTAAGGATAATCTGCAGGGAGGAGTCTGCAGAGATGCTCTTGCATGTGAGGGCATTTCACAAAGACACTGCAGTCTCTGATATTTGATAGGGACACAAATGCCCCTGTGTGTAATTGGTGAATCAGAGCTGCTCATTTGGGTGTCACAGGTGCTGCTGCTGCTGCCATTCTTGTCCGCTCAAAGCTGGAAAACAGTATTTAGAGCAAAAGAACCAGACCTCTGCCTTGTAAAGAAATCACAAATGAACCTGCACTGAGGGATCCTGTTTGGGTTTTGGAAACATGAACATCCTTCCAGACTGTGTTTGACATCTGTTAATTAAACTTCTTTAATTAAAAAAAATATCATAACTGGAAAATCTGGTAGAAAAATACTAGTTTAGTAAGGTACCTATATTGAAAGGGGGGCAAAAAGCATTCAGCAGTGCAACAGTCCCATTTTCAGAATGAACCATCTCTGGTAATGTGGCAATTTTTTTGACAGTACCAATCTGCCTGACAGTGAGAGTACATTTTCATCATTAACAAATGCTTTTGTCTGGAATATGAAGTTGCTTTATGTTTTTAGTCCTAAGTTGCTTGTCGCAAAAAAAAAAAAAAAAAAGAGAAGTCATGAAAGAAACAGAACTGATCTAATAAAAGTGGTTCAGGATTTTCACTTGAGTACATTCTAGAGATTCCTAATTTTCATTTGGTTGGTACTTTTCTTTTGACTCAAGAAAATAGTAAGCATCCCAACCATACCTTAAAGCCAAAAATATGCAGGTCAAAATATGACTGCACTTTGTATCAAAGATTGGGTCTGACTGCAATGTGTTTTCAGCACCCAGCTTCAGGTGCTATATTCTTTATTTGCATTTTCAAGCTCATTTGACCAAAATGACACAAGAGCCCCTTTCCCCTAAATACTCAAGGCATATTAAGATTCTATTTCACTGTTTCATTTCAAATCCAAATTTTATGTTACCTGATAATCATTACACTACTGACACAAGCCATACCTGTTTGTCCACATAGCATTCAAAACTGGGGAAATGGGGTTTATTAAAAGCCATCCTTTCACATTCCTTGGTGTAAAAAGGTATGTTGAAGGTTTTGGGCTGCTGTAAGTCTACCCCACTGAAGTTTATAAAATAAAGGTTTGGCCTGCAGTGCAGTTATTCATTCCAAAGAGACCATAGTCTATTACCTGAACTTGATCTTTCCCGCCACTCAGCCCCACATCACAGCACCAGGTTTAGCATCTGCCCGTTATGCAGAAAAGCCTCAACACAAAAGTCAGATCCAATCCCACATTTCTAGAACACAAGAATCTGTGCAGGAGCTACGACACTGCCCTGGATTTGCTGACAGTAGTTTTAAAGAACAAAGGTAAAAGACGAAGCAGTGTGTTTGAAAACAGAATTATATATTTTCATTGGAACTACCTCCAGCCTCATGCAGGCCTCAGTGACTAGAAAACCGGGTCCCAAAGTGATTAGAAGAGGAGAATAAACGTTAATAATATTGATTCTTCTCTGAGAATTCCCCACAGTCCTGCTCAGGGAACTGAGGTAGTGAACAGCAGCAAAAAATCCAGCTTTTCCAGCAGGTGCCTAGGTAATATTTGAGAAGCAAGCAAATACGTGATCTTTTTAGGGACAAGCATAAACCCCATCTGCTGTGTGAACCAATGTCTCATCCTGCTAATCTGGAATGTTAGCAGATATGTTCAGATTCTCAAGCCTGACCTGCTTCTGAGAAGAGAATTATTCAAATAGGTTACACCAAAATAATCAGCAGTTAAAAACTAACATCAGTAGATAGTGACTCTATCAGCATTTTTCTCTTGCGCATTTTTTTTTCCTTAAGTAATTAAAAAGTGTCTCTGAAAGAGCAGTATGTACAGTATGTCATAAAGTCTCTCTGAACTACCTATATTTACCCCTGAAAGTGAATTCTTTATAAGACCTAGGATATCAAAGAAACGAGGGATCAAAGTAGTTTTAATAAGCAACCCAGTGTTTGTAGAACCTGCACTTTCATGTATCATGTTTTGTTCAAGTTCTTAATTTCAGTTCCTCACCACAGAAGGCACTTAAGATAACTATCTATAACCATATTGTCATGTTGAATCCTTTGATTATTTAACATGTACACCTTAGTGAAACAAAAATGCCTTTTTTTCCCCATAATATTTGGACTTCATTGTATTTTCTCACATGAAACATAGATTTGATTTGTTTGATAGTTGGATCATATAGTAACATCATTTTCTTTAGTATTTCTATTTATATATTAGTAAAGTTCAATGTAGCACAGTTTTATCTATTCCCATACACTGATGTGATCTATAAGACCTTGATCTTTTATAAATTTCAAAATAAACACGTAACAAAAGACAGTAAGAGCTACAGAAAACAAAGCTAACTGGGCCTTAAAAGAGAAATCAGAGGTTCCCCAGTGAACACCAGTATGCTCTTTAACATAGTAAAATCAGTTTCTCACCCTCTTACTTGAAATTAGAGCTCTGCTATGTTTACAAATTGTTTTGTGGTGAAAACAAATTACTTAAAAACCCCAGAACTCCCATATATGTTTGACCCATAGTCATAATAAAATTGTCAGTAAAGACTGAGAATTATTTCACTCTTGCTTAGAAGCACAGATTGAAAGATGAAGGAACTATAAGATCAGACTGTATGCAAAAAGCAATAATGACAAATGGGTCTGGTAGCTATTCCAACACCACATCTGGATATATATTTTTTTTATTTTGCTCTGAAAATTACCATACTGTTAGCTTGGAATCTGAATGAGCAATAAGTTAAAAACCTTAACAGTAGCATACTGAAATATAAGCAGGCAGGTCTATTTTCTCCCCTTTTTCTCCTTTCTAAGTCTTACAGGAGGATCCACAGGCCTAAAGAGGGAAGACTGTTCACAGAAGAAGATATACAAGATTAATTCCAACCCTTATGGGAAGTAAAAGCTGGTGTATGAGCACCTAGGTGACAGTTTAAAGGATCCCTTACAACAAGGGAGGGTGTTTCCTCAGCTTTCACCAGTGTGACTCCAGCTACTTAGTTCTCATTCAGCACAGAGCACTGGAATGGTTTTCTGGACATTTCAGATACAAATGCCTTCCTTCAGCCTTTTTGAATACTTTGTAAAACAGGGAACTTCAACCCCAGCACCACAATAAGCACAGTAGCACTAGCATCAAGGTATCTCAAGAGAACATTGTTAATAGAAACAAAGATGTGATATTTGGGCTAATATATAAAGAAGATGACATTTCACACTTCTGTTTTATCACACTTAGTGCTCACCTGACCCACCCCAAAACAGGGATCTTCCTAAATAAGATGGCTTTCAAGTCTAGTGGAGCCTTCAAAATGAAACAGAACCTTGTACTGGAACAACAATCAGTGCTAACAGTCTCAGACCGCCTTTCCACAATTCAGATGACAAAAACATGCTGGATCCAAGTCTCCAGCTCTGGTTCCCTGCAATTCCACAAAGGAGTGAGAGCGGTGTATGAGGGAGGGTAACTGGTCAACACAGCTCACTTGGCTTCTGCACATAGGAAATAACTTCAGGGGAAAGTTCCAAAAGAGGAATTTAATTCCCTGACAATACAGGCAAGAGATTTCCCTGTGTTTCTTATCTTCTAGACCAGACCTAAATCAGGCTGTCATGTAATCAATGGACTATGATAGCCTGATTATCATGTAGGATAAGTGATATCTATTAGAAAAAATTGATCCTGACATAACTCAGAAAAGGCAGCAGCTTAAAGCTAGAGGCCACAGGCTCTGGACTGGCCTTTGTACATATTTAATGGCTGTCATTTTCCTGGAGGTGCCTGAAAACAGCAAAACTCTCAAGGTAAATCTATATTGATTGAATAATCCTTGTCATCTGTTAGGACTAACAAAGCTGTCACAGTACAGCCACAAGCAAACAGATTTTATTTGATAACTTTCTTTCCATTTCACCACAGAAGCACAAGTACTAGAGTTTCAAGGGAGCCCCTTCATGTTTGGTCTGTTTTCACTCAGGTAAATCCCCAGCGGAGGCCCCTGTTTTCAGTGGCTGATTAACTGCCACGTACTTAATTAAACCTGCAGCATCAGAATTACAGTTTATGAAAGAATCAGAAGCCGGCTGCCAGTGAACCCCCAATTCTGCAGGGCTTGTGCTATATTAGGAGCTGAGCCTGAATGATTATGGCTTGGAGCTTGATAAAGATTGTAGGGGTGGGTGTGCTTGAGGCTGTCCCTTGTGACAGCATCTCCCTTTATGAATACAGAAAAATTCATCAAACAGAAATCATTAAATGGAGCAGATGGGGTTTGCTGTGTGGCTGAGGCATAAAGCGCCTGGAGATGATGAGCACTGCACGAGGCGGACGGGCAGATCAAAACGACAGTCCGGGGATGGTGGGCAGTGCAGGACCCTTTGCTGTTGTTGTCCTCCCCATGCACAACTTGCTTTTGTAGAGGTCAGAAACAGTGTTCCCCCCAGTCACACTCCCCTTCAATCTCCCCCGAACCTCGCCTGCTTCCCGTCTGCATCTGCCTCATGAAACCCTTGTAAAATGACTGGGAAAAATCAGTGTTGGGTAGAAGAAAAACTCCCCAGCTCCTTAATTCCCTCATTCCATACTCTAATAATTTTTAATACAACATGACAGTTGTTTGTATTTTCATTTAATCCTTTTTAAATAGGTCAAACTTTTATTCTGTTTCTATTTTTGAAAGCTAGAAACTACTTCGCTTCCCATGAGATTCAGGTGCCAGCACCTCAACACAGAACTGTATATGGACAGATTTGAGCTGTATTTAATTTCTCGAGGCCAATTCAAACTCTCTTGAAATGAATGTACAAATCCAGGCATCCAAGCACCCCCAGACAGGGTCGTAAGAGATGCACATCCCACATGGGCCTTGTCCTGCCTCCAGGTGTGAATTTCACCCTCACAGATTTTAGAAACATTGTTCTATTTTCAATAGAAAATTCAGCCTCCTAAGCCTGCAGAGAGCATCTCGATGTAAAAGCGTGTTTATTCACCTTAAGCACATTTATCTCAACTGATTTTTTTACCTTTCATTAAAGGGAGTATCTTCTGCCCTCAAAGCACATGGAAAGAAAACAATTTAAAGGGAGCAAACAGTGGCAGATTTGGAGTCTCAGAATGAAAACTGGGAAAGGTAATTTTTTGTTTCAAATGTTGATTATGTTAACCATACCTGCAAGTTGCAGATGTTTCAGTTTTGCTTCATCTTCACCTACCAGAGCTCTTTTTGAATTCAAAAGGCCAGTAATTTTGTTTTATATTTCATCTTTATAGGCTGCCATAAAATCTATCAGTCTTAATGATCCTGTTAATTGTCTTTGATTTTTAGCACCATTTTCACCAATTTCTGTTCAAAAGTATACATATGCTCTTTCAGTGCAATCATCTCACAAATATTATTTATGTAAAAAGCTGACCCACAGCTGAAATAGTGCCACTCAGGAATCTGGGAAGTTAGCTTCACACATATCAACATTTCTTGAAAGAAAATACGAGGTAAATAGCACCCTAGAAACTTTCCCCAGAAACAGGGTCTGTAGATCCTACATGCTCTTAAAAACACTGGTGGCTTGGATTTTTTATGATTGAAAACCATCAGGAAGGACTCTGATGTTTTTCCCTTATAATTCTCTCACCTGAGAAAGCAGTAACTTGGAAAACAAGCATTCCCTGCTGCTTAAACAGGAGAGTGTCTCAGCCAAACTTTTCCACAGGAAGAGTACAAAACAACAAAATGAGGCTTTAGATGAGCCAGAATGGCTCATGGTGCCATTGCTCCCTCCTTTTACCATATAAAATATATCTCTCCTTAAGCATGCATGGATTAACTGATCTCAGGTTAGTGCAAATTGGGAGTAACTCCTTTGATCTCAATTAATGTAAATGATGTGGGAATCCTGCTGCCACTGTACCCATGTTCCTGTATGTCAGCATCCCATATTAACTAACCTCCTCCCTGGGTCCTTCTGACAGCCCTGCAGACACCCCACACTGCACAGCCTTCACTTGAAGCTTATTAGGTTTCTAAATATCAATTATAAGAAAAGAAAGAAAAATACTAAGAAAAATAATATCCCACATTCTGCGACCTTCACAGGTACCAGGGATAGCAGACGGCACCTCTACATGTTTTAACACAGCCCGTTTACTCAAGAAGCCTTTCATAGGGAATTTTCAGACAACAGAAGTAGCAGAGCTTGGTTCTCTCCTAAGGAAAAAAAAGAAGTTTGACATGTTTGGGCATTAACTCTGTGTGGATCTCATTTGAACCACCTTTAGATCAAAGCACAGGTTTTTCCTGGTTATGCTTAAAAAAACCCACTTACTTTCTGGTTTCAAAAGGAAAAGATCTGCTGACTTAGACATCAATAGCTAGCTTAAAACTCAGTGAATAGCACTATTAACTTTTTTATTTTTTATATTTTATTGGGCCACTTGCTCCATTCCCACATCCAAATGCTTGGAGCTCTTTGTAAGCAGACAGAGGAGCGGAAATGCAGCAAAACCTTACCCATCTCAAAAACACCATCTCATTAAGACAAACTGACTTCACGTGCCCTTATTCATTCAGTTAGAACATGGTGCCAAATTTTTTATATTCTCAGCTGGAAAAAGGGAATGGTCCTACCACAGTAAATGCTGCCTCTCTCCCCCCTCTTAATTTCTCTGGTCTCCTGACGGACCCTACCGATGTTAACGTAATGTACCTGCCAGGAGGATTAAGCCTAGATTGCCTACAATCTGTTTTACAATACTAATGTGAGATACAGTGAGATAGGCAAAAGAAAACAATAATTACCTGACACAACAGTTTTTCTAACACAATTGTTTACATTCTTCTTAAATTAAGAAAAAAAAAAAAGAAAAAAGTAGGAAAATATTCTTCCTTTTTTAACTAATGCAGCCCCAATCTCTTTCTGAGCTTTCAAAGTATGTACTTTTTTTTGTAAATATGCCAAAGTCAAGGCCTGTACAGCATGTGATCTATAATAAACTTCAAAAGAACACCTTTGACATTTTAGATAACTTGCAAATGATGATGCAGAAAGATCTTTTGCCACTACAAAGAAAGAACAAAAGAACCAACATGAAAGAGAAATCAATAAACATATGGCAATTAATAAAACATTTTCTATGAATACCCTACAAAGAGTTTTACAACAGTATAAAAATCCAACAGTTGTTTCAATGTGGATTTAAAAAGTATCAGCTGTTATATTAAGATATTCTTTTTAAGCAACAAAATGTACGTAAAATAACGGATATGGATTTTGTTGTAAATCCATCAGTTGCAGTGTTATGGATCAACTGGGATTTTTTTTTTTAAGGTGACCCAACAAATTCTGTAATGAAACCATCCATTTTTCAAAGAATAAAAACAATAGCTGGAATCAGAAGCACTTGTTTGTTGACGTATGGTTCAACTCAGCAAGTTTGGCCAGTTTAGTGGCTTAAAAAAAATAATCGTGCCCTGATTTTTCTAAAACACATCTATTGATTTTCTTTATAAGTAACATTACACTAACCATTAGGATGGACATTACAATATCTTCATTGTAACCTATGAGCAATAATTTATCATCATCATAAAGACAGATCTACTTGCACATTGTTAACCTACCGTCTTCCTTTTCATCAGGGAACAGTTCCAGTTCCATAAATATTGTCAATAAACCTTGTAAAGTCTGAGCAACCCAGGAGATAGCTTATACTGGGACGTGCTCCCCATACCTAATTAAACACCTTGATGGTCTGCTTGGTCTGTCCATTCTGGTCTCCACAAGGATGTGGGTCTATTCTGGTGGTCTGTTTGCATTCATATATTCTAATTCTTTATTATGGCAATGATACCTAAAGAAATGTTTTTAACTTCAGCATCAAACCAAGATATTTATCTTTTCACATGCTGGAAGCCCAGTTTGCCTATGTTGTTAGAAAACTCAAAAACTGAGGAAAATTGTTTATGAGTTTGTCCTGCCTTGCTTCCAGACAGAAGAGTGAGAGTTCATTTTTGAGCCAGGCAGACAATTCATTTCACTGTCACCTATACAAAACGTGCGCCTAGAAGAGCCCAGAGAAATTCTGTTTCATGACATGGTTTTTAATGGGGCCTTCTACCAACCCTAGGAAATAGATCGATGGAATAGCAAAAGAATGTGCATGCAGAAAATTCACAGTGCCATAAAGGAAAGGCTCTGCATTTCCTCGTGTAGTCCCTATATTCTGTGTGTGCAGGGGTGGGGAGAGTTAGCAATATTATCTTTTATGGTTTGATTGGCTTCCTTCATTGCCTGCTATGCAAAGGTTGCACAGGAGATGGGTGCCCTACTTTAGCATTTTTATCAAGGCCATTGTAGATTATGTTCATATTTTCAGAACAGAACAAAGCACCTATATCGAGGATGTGAGCAGAAGTAAAACGCCAGAAGTACCCTGGTTAATGTAGCTCAGGTAAACCTGAATAAAGATTTTTCTATGCCCTGCATTAGGCTGAAGAGAAGCTATTTTTCATATTTAGTGTTTTGAGACCTTCTCCTGAGTGAAAACTTACAGGTGATCAATTTAACCTTCCAAGAAATAATGCATTTAGCTCCTTTCAGATTTTTCAAGTGAGGCTTTGAGCACATTTGGCTTTCCACAACTTTGTTATCTTTGCTATTCGAGCACTAGTGACTGGGGGGAGCCCAGCTCAAGAAGCAGCACATGCTATCAGCCCGAAACTTAGTGTTAAATCCCCATCTCAACGAGCCAGGCAGGACGAACAGTGGCCCAAAGAACTTCTGGAAAACTGACAAACTAATCACGCATATAATTGCTTCTTGACTTTTGCTCCTGCTGTGGCAGGACTCAATAATAACCTCAAAGGTTGGTGTTGGAACACACACATCATTTAAACGACTCCAGGATGACACACTGCAATAACATTATTAATTCTTGCAGGCCCGCTCTCAGCGTTTCCAAAAGATTCAAAAGAAAATGGCTTAAAAGCCAGTAAGAGGAAGCGTGTGTCAGGTTAGTTTTGCTAATTAGAACTTGAGGCTCATTGTAACACAGCTACGAACTTGTTTGATAGCTCCTTGAAGGCAGATGATTCAAATAAACATGTGAGCCAGTTTCTATAACCGCTTTCATGTCAAATTACTGAGCAGTCCTCTCAAATAGGAGCCATGAGTGGAAAGCATCTATATTTTGGTTCATTTTGATAATTAAAGACAAATTGAGAATTAAAGACAATGAATTCAAAAAGACCATCCCTCCGCATACTGTTTGAAAAAGGAACTGGCACTTAGCATCACATCAGGAGTCTACTCCAAAGCACTGAAGTCAATGGGAAGTGTCTTTCAACAAGACAGTGTTTTGGATAAAGCCAAATAAGAAAATTATTTGTATGGAAAATGCTTCAGATCTCTAGAATGATTCAGTGCTCAGAAAACCAACCACACTTATTAAATATAGACCACAAGATAAACTGTTTCATTAGTCTCAACTAGAAGAGATCATCTGGCAATCCCCCTGCTGACGAGACTCTTTTAGGTTCATTATCATAAAATACTTCCTATTTTAATAAAAGCTCAGTATTATATACTTTGGTGTTGTTAGACAATTTTCATATCAGAAATTAAGTTTTAACAGCTTACATACAAAAATGGACTACTTTAAAAACAATGCATACCCCCTCCCCAATCAAGTTTTGGAAAAGCCAAAATTCCCAATGAAGTTGAGTAAAATTAAGTGAGTGGTATGATCCCACAGGCAAATAAAGAAAAAAAAGCATATTTAACAATATGTTAAAATAGATGACACTTGAAAATAAAAATCTGACAGTTTCAAGGTAACTTCTTCTCATTTTAGCATACACCTAAATGAAAAATAAGGATTAAACAAGAGCTATGTACCTCCCCAAAAGTAATTTTCTTTGCTTTGAATCAACCAAAATGCCTGGCTTGACATTAAACCATGTTTTTAATTCTGGAAAGAACCCCTCGGTGACCACTGTGGGTCATGGGAGCCTGTGGGTTCGTGTCCAGGCTCAGGCAGCTCTGTGCAGCCTGCTCACTACAGAGACCAGGGCACCTGTGCTTTGAAGAAAGCTGCATTAGAGGTGTTAACAAAGCACCAGTGCTTCCCAAGAAGGATACACATACCTGCCAAAATGAAGTAATATTATTTTCAAAGTAATAAAAACTAGACATCCTTAGCTGGCAAAGAATTATTTGGTTTTCTTCTCTTATTTTATTTATTCTTCACTCCTATATCTTAGTTTAGATCTTTCAACTTTACTTACGGCTACCAGATTAAGCTGGAGAATTTATCACAATTATCCAACTCCCTGCTCTTTGCAGTGAAGCAGGTAGCCAGGAAATCTTTACATGAAAAAAAAAACATCAAAGAATTCTTGACTTGATTTAGGAACAGAATCTAATCACAGATATTGGCTAAGTTAGCACTCTAAAAACCTTTCATTTATTAAGCTGCATATATTTGGAGAGTTCACTGTGGCAAACACTGGGCTTTGGGGACTACTATAGATAACTGTGTTTTGTGCTATCTGAGGGTTATGGGATCTCTGTTCAATACCAGGGGCATGGCTACACCTTGGCTGCCCTTTGCCCTTCCTAGGACAGTCAGAAGGAAACCACAATTCCAAAAACTGTATTCATCCAACCAGTTCTCAGATTTCAAACATAGTGAAGAGCACGGGTATTCAGAAAAAGAAGCTAATACTATAACTTTTTTCCCTTCTAGAAAGTCCTCTAATTCTTAAGAACAAATTAATTTTCTGTCTGAAATTCAGTTTAAGCAAATTATTAAGCATAAAGCAGTCCTTCTTTGCTTTTCAAGGCATGCATTAACTTCTTTTCTGAATTAAACATCAATAAAAAGGCATGTCATTAGTGTTTATTCTGAATGGTATTTTTTTAATATAATTTCATCGACTCTCAAGTACATCCAAATTCTAATATGATTTCCATCCCTCTGTCATGTTAATTTCTCCAGTGCAGTCCATCTAAGCCATTATATAACAGAATTATAAATAATCTTCTAATATCCACTTCACAACTCTTTAATTGATAGTACTCACCAGAGCACATTATGCAGGTGCTCACTTTTATTTCTGACGGATAAAATGAAACATTTTAAAACAAGTTTCATCTGTTCTTTATCAGACAGTTCCTAGTCATAACCAAGGCTTACATTGCTGGTCCCTTCTCTACATAACGCACCAAAGACAGAAGATATCAACTGGCAACAATTAAACCAGGAGATAAGGGAAACAACAGCAGTAAATGCTCTTCAAGAAGGGTATGTATATGTAGCAAAGAGACCAGATGTAAACCTTTTCAAAAAATTCTGAAGTATAAAATATCTTTTGTCAAGTTCTTTTGGTTTATTGTTCAATGACAATAAAAAAAGCAACAACTAAAACAAACTTCTGTTGCCAAAATCTTAATACTACTGTATACATACAGTATATTCTAGAAGATTAAACATACAGGGAAAAACATACACCTAAATTACTCTTGTCCAATCTATGCAAGCCTAACCTTTACATCAGTATCACTGGCACATCTAAATGGAAGGCCCTATTAGAAACTATTTTTTATTAGACTTCTGCAAAACAGAAGGAGCATCTTTCTCTCAAATACTGTAGAAGGAAAAAACGCAATGCTATTGCCAACTTTGATGTAAATTTTCCAGATCTGGATTCTGATTCTTGGCAAACACAATTAAGTAGTTTAAAGGAAGTTTGAAACTTCCTGCTGCCATGGAAGGCCCCGAATCAAAACCTAGTAAGTACATGTTGTATTTATGTAGCCCATGTACAGAATCTCAATTAACTTTAGTTGCTACTAAACTTGTCAGTTTTCCACCTGAAATATTTAGACATTATCAGCACAGTTTATCCCCTGGTTAACCCTGTGTTTTCCATTGGCCGTTGTTGTTCAGAAATCTATAACTCATAGGAACCGAAATTTCAATACAATACCTAGAAGCCCATCTTAATGAATACATTAAAAGCATATCGAGGCAGTTACATGATGCAAATACCCTGGTTATTGGTAAGCAGGTGCAAGGGAAGTATCTGCTGAGCTCTGATATACCAGAATGAATTTTTTCTTGTTCCATAGATGCATCAGCAATCTTCAGCTGGATGTCGTGTGTCCTGTAATGTTGAAGACACGCAAGAGAAGTCACCAACTACTTCTGGTCTCTGTCTTGGTCACTAAAGTTTCTCATTTCAACTCATCCCTCTCCTACAGGCTACACGAAGCACTGGAGTAACGTTTTCTCACACCTGGCTGTATTAGATATGCACCTTTTAAGGTGCTTGTATTTGCTGTTTTAGATTTGTTTTCATCAAGTTGAAGCCTCTTGTCTGCACCTCTGAAGCTCTGCTGCATATCACTGATCATTTGCATCCCTCCCCAAACTCTTTTGAATTACAACATTTCCTACCTTGTTTCCTATTGTTATTGCACCCCTGTTATGTTCACCTCTTAAAACCAGCTCATGACTTTGTAATTGTCTGGCTCAAGGGAAAACACACACTGGCACAAACGACACTTGGTTCACAAGTGAAGGCAGCTGGGAGTGAGATGATGAGACTTGGTGTTCACAGCAGAGAAGAGCTGGGGGAGCTGTGGGTCTGGAGGACAAGGAGCAAGGTTTGGACACAACCTTTGCTGGGGCAGGGGCAGGTCTACAGCAATTTGCCTGGAGCACAGGAAATCAGGAGACTGGGAAAGCTGACCTGAACAATTCTACATATAAAAGGATAAAAAGACCAACTGTGGGCTGGGAACAACAGGCACAAGGGGACTGACTCTGGAGGAAGTGCGGGGAGGGAGGCCCTACCTTCATTGCTGAACCAGATTTCCCATCCTTGGGCACTGGCATGTGCTGTTTCTCATCTGCACTTGCAGTTTGTGGCAGCTACACTAGTAAAGCAACTCTGTTCCTTATCAGGACACACATTTATGGGAAACTCTCACAGGCAGAGACACTAGAAGAGGTGGCGCTTGGAAAACTGAGAACATTTGCTTCCAGTTACTGGAATATGCAAGTTTCCGACCAGTCAGTGGGAGTCCAGCGTGCTCATACAGGGACCTTCAGCAGGATTAGCTGTGCCTTCCCTTGAATTTGGTCCTTGTCCCATTTTTCTTTTCATTGCACTCTCTTAGAAACGCAAAGTCAGTCACAGGAGAGGTTCCCACAAGGAGGTTTGTTCACAAACTTGGTCTTCAAGAAGCAAAGACTGAAGGAAAGGTGGTTTGCTACCATTTCAGACTGCATTAGGCTCAGCAGCAGTATATTTCCATCTTTCATGACACCACACCACTAATCAGAAAGAAGGTGTCGCTACCATTTAAATGATGTGTAGATGTGGCACTTAGGGACATGGTTTAGTGGTGGACTTGGCTGTGCTGGGTTAATGATCTTAGAGGCCTTTTCCACTCTAAATGTTTCTTTGTCATCAATACAGCCCAAGACTGTTATGCTCTGGCCTCAGTCAGTGTCAGCAGGATCTGACTGTTTATATTTTCTTCTGCTCTATGGGTGTATCAGTGCAGTAAACTGGAAATTCTGCTAGGAGAAACATAAAATTAAAAAAAACCTCCACAACAAAAAACAGCAACAACAACAACAACAACAAAAAAAACTTCAAAGGAAAATGAATGGTTTGGTTGATATTGTTTCCTCTGTAAGTCATGGACATTAGTTACGTTCAAATAACCTAAATGTTATAAATAGTGATAAAAACACACAGTCCAGAGTGAAGAATTCTGGTTTTTGTTCCCATCTTTGTATTTGAAGATCAGCTTTAATTCTTTTCTTCCTATTTCAGCTAAGTCAGATGCTTAAAATTACAAAAATATAGGATTCCCATCATTTTCATTAGCAAATCTTCAGCTTCCAGCTTGCGGTTCTGATTAAAATAAGCTCTTACAAAGTTTTAAGTCACTAAATTAAAGAAAATACTTGAGATCTTGACATTTCTATGACAATTTTTTTCTGAAATCTATTCTTTCCCCCCCTTAATTGCTAAGATACTAATGTTGCAAAATGATATTTCACAGGAACATTACTTCTGAAGTTACTTATTAATGCCAGGATTTTCCCATAGCACTAAACCTAGGTTGCAGTTGTCTCCTTCTTCTTAGTTCTGGCATGACTTTGACCGGTTGAATCCCCAAATATGTATCAGTAATCAAAAGGTATATTTCAGTACAGGAGAACCTGTTTGGAAGAATTCTTCTCATTTCTTCTCCGCTTGTTTTATCTTTGCTTGAGATGTGAATAATTCATAGGCCTCTGTCTGCTTTACAGTCAAACGCATTCTGTCCACCCAAGACTGTTCGACTTTGTGATTTATTATTTAATAATTTGCAGGGCTGCGCTGTTGTAAGGTGAGCATTGTGACTGCTTGCAGAACTGTTACAATCTGGTCTAGTTAGCTGTCCTTTCTTTCCCTCTCTCCAAACAGCAGCAGTTATTGATTTTTTTTACAAACCTCTGCCATGTAATCCCACAGCTGCTGATCTCAAAGCTGTTACTATAAAGTAAAAGTTGGCCCTTCTTCTTGAAAACAAGAAGTCATGTTTTGATTCACTTTTTCTTTCTTTTTTTTTTTTTATCAATTGTTTCTTTTTTCTCCTTCTTTGTGCCTTAGTCAATGACAATACTCAGGAAGCGCCACTGGCTTCTCTTAAGGATAAAAATGAAAAATGAAAGCCCTTGTGGGAAATACACGCTGATCCTTTCATTACACCTGCAAAAAATGCCTGTCTGAAACTTTTCAACCTTTGAAACTTTTCCAAAGGAAGTTGAGCTATTTCATCTATTATCTTGGCAACAATTACACATAGTGTTGTCTCTCAATAATACAATATTTGTGTTTAAATCCCACTGCAAGTTATCAGTCACACATAATGGTGAAAAGAACTACTCCAAAAAACACAGTGGCTCCTAATTCTCAAAGATTTACTATGCTGCCAAGCTCAGCGATACTAATCAGTGTGCAATTAGGGCCTGATCGATTGGCTTCAACTGACTTTGGATCAGGACTGTAACAGGCACTGAGGGCACAGCCGCAGCAATTGTAGCCCCCAGTGAATTAACTTCTGTACAGCCTATTTTCTACCTGCCAATTAATTAGAGGATTTGCAGCCTTTGAAGACTAAAGCATTGTGGGACAAAACCCAAATTGTTTCTCTTTTGCTACTGTGCACGCTCAATAAAACTTCCGTGGAAATATTCCTACACTGTCCTCTTCCTCTCTAATCCATGCCTTAATTAAAATTGCATTAAAGCATTTAAGTTTATGCCTAAACTGGAAGATAAAACTTTCTGGGCCAATGTGTGCACTTCAATAACGTAGTGCCTTCAGCTCAGCACAAGGCTTAGTGTAAACAAGCTGGTGGGCTCATCCTGCATTGGGAAGGAAACCCACTACCCTGGGGGAGAGTGGAGCTGGTCATTCTCTGACTACACACCCCAAGACTTGTATAGAGTACTCGGGACCAGAATTCCTGCGTGTTTACAGTAGATATTTGAAGGTATTTAAGTTCAACTGTTACTCAAGTTTCATCTAGAATTACCCTGAACTGGATCTCTTATCCCTAACTACAGTGTTTTACCACCCTACCACCTTGCGCTCTTCGGTTTCCATTTTGGCTATAATGGCTTATCTTTAGGAATGATTAATCTTCTTCTTGGTAGAAAGGCTTTTGTACCAACATTAAGTCTTGCAAAATTTTCTGCAAATAGATAGATTTGACTCAGCCACATACCTCAAATCAGGCAAGTCAAGATAGGCTCATAAATACAAAATCCCTCACTCTTGGTATACTTTAGGTTTAGATCCTGTAAGATATGCCATAGTTTTACATATATTTTGCTTGGCCATGAATGAAAAGACCTGAAAATAAACTCCAACCTACAGAGAGTTGTTGTAACAACCAGGGATCCTTCCCAGAGTAGAGCTGGGTTGCT
>QWTY01029403.1:0-18594 GCA_008033365.1 Pseudorectes ferrugineus | reverse complement strand
CTGTCCCAGATTTAAATATGGGTTTTAATTTGGCTTCCAAATGAAGTCTTGCACAACTGTGCTCAGTCTGCCCCGTTTGATAACTTTTGATGGTGTGTGTGTGAGTCTCAGTTTCCAACAGATTTGATAGCTGTTCAGAAAGCTTAACATTAACTTTCCACAGGTTGCATGAAAACAGACAGAAAATAGTCATGGAAATAGGTAAAGGTGAGGTCCTTGTATCAGTAAATCAGTTAATATAGTTGGAAAAAACACACAACCACTTGGCCTGCAAAATTTCCTTCAGGTCCAAGCCTACTGTCTCTATTTTAAACATTAGATACCCCTCAGAGGAGAAAGTTATGAGAGAGTTACAGGAAAGCAGTTATATGCCACAGGAAATCAGGATTCAGTGGTCAAGGGGATACTCATTTAGGTATTACACAGTGACTTTTTCAGTATGGTTCACTTTTCCTCTCACCTCTTCCACACAACTTCCTTTCCCCAAGACCCTGGGACTATTTTCTTCCATCTCATGAACTCCAACTGCTATCTTAATCTTAAACCAACATTTTCAGGAACATTATGACTCCAAGGAGAAAGTTCAAAGACTTAACTTGTCCTAGTTTTTTAGCCCATGGGATTTATAGTACAGTGAAGATTTCTTCGTGGAGCCAGGAGACTACCCCATTTTTGGGTCCCACAAGAATTCTTTCCTTTCCTAACAGGACTTTGTACTACTCAATTCAACAGTTTGAGTCTGAGAGTGTCTGAATTCCAAGAACCTCAGTGACCTTTTGTGAGGGTGGTGGGACCTTGTATCCATGGCAATCTTGTTCCTGAAGGACTGTGGTGTCTCCAAGTCATGACATGAGCAAGGAAGAGAGAAAACTAGGAGGCAAGGGGAGGCAGAGAAACCTAAAAGATAGGGTTACATGTTAGGGTCCTTACCTAAAAGGACCACCACACTTCTCCCTCCCTGATTTTACTAAGTGGTAGACTTCTGTGGGTGTGTTATGGACAAGACTGGTTCTTGCAGAGGCTCTTAAAGGAAAATGGTAAAACAGTTGTTAGAGTTTTGTAAACCATTGTTCAAGTTTTCTTTAAAATGCTGTTTGAGTTTCAAAAGTTATTGCTAAAAGTCTACAGAAGTGACAAAACAAACCTTTGATTTTACCTGTAATTCATCTCTATGCGTACTGGGAAATAGCATTCGAATTTTGGTAGTGGTGTTATATTTTGAGCTCTCATTTGTGTTACCTTTTCCCCCAGGTGGATTTATTCCTTGTCGACATCAAAATGCAGAGACTGTTCCATCCATAAGGACCATGGCACGCAAAGGAGGTCTTATCAAGATGTGTCTTGCACCCTGGCATGGAAAACTTGGGGTCGGTAGAGACATTTAGCAAGTGGACAGAAACACAGAGTTTCCATGTTAACAGATACTGTATCAAATAAATAAAAAATAATAATGAATGACAGCAATTGCGTCACTGCTATACACTGAAATACAGCTGCAGCAAGTCAATGCCACTTGACTGTAAGGATAACCTCAGAAAGACTCCACCTGGGGATGGGAATAGGATTAGCACATGACGGATGATAATAAATATCATGCCTCTTGCCCAAAACAAGACTTTCTTCTGAAAAGACAGGAGTTGTCAATTCAAGAGCATTAAAGCCATGTTCTTTTTAAAAAGACTACATTTTGCAGTGCATGTATGCATGTGTCTCTCTCTCTCTCTCTCTTCATATCCCTATATATGTAAACACTCATTATATCTTTCCTCACCATCAAGAAAGATGAAACAGCCTATAGGTAAAATGCCTATACATGAAGCTTCGTGACATAAAAGTCTGTCTCCTCATAGCAGTTCCAAGTATATACTGCAGAAGCTGTTGCAAAAGAATAAAAGCATCAGTACGATTCACCTTCTGCTGTCTTGTCCTTGTATTCCGGAAAAAATGTGCTTTTATTTAGAAAACAGAATTAACACTGAAGCAATTTTCACATCACTGGTCCTTCAGCCTCCTCAAATACTGTTTGTGGTATCTGCTTTCATGCAAAAGAATGGGGCCACATAAAAGCAATCACAAGGATGAAAATGTTCTCAGCAGGAGGAAATGGGATTATCAAAAAGCAGAGGAGTAAGGCTTGTGAATGTTTTGTACTCTTGGGCATCCATATGCCATTTGAGCTATGTAGAGTGTTAATAGATAGATCTAAAAATAAAGAGTACATTATTTATTAACTTATTAAGCTTTCATAATCAGGAGCTGAATACATTTGGCTAATAAAGACATCAGACCACATCCATAGGACGACAGTGGGCATAAATTGGCTGAAATGGAAATCTGTGGGTTTTTGGGAGGCCATTCAGGAATGCAGACACTGAGTTACTTTTTTCTAGGGAAAATACATGGAATAAGTTTGATGGCATCTCTATGACATCCTATACCTGTCCTTGCCCTGCTTTCCCTAGGTAGATATGAGTAATTCCAGATTTTTTTCAGAACAAGATCTGCCCAAAGGCAAATATGATTCAAGGGAAATATGATACTGGAGAGCAAATTAAGTGGAGAAAACAAACCACTGAAGGCTGTTTGTTGGGATGGCATGGCCTTCCAGGCCTTTGGCTGAGCAAAACAAACTGCTGGATCCACCAGAAGAGAGTTAATTTACAAGCTGGAGAGCCTGGACCAGCTTTCTCAGGTCACCTCCTCATGAAGGCTGAATCTCTTTGCATCCTTGCCTAGCTATGCTGAAGGAGAGAGATTAGCAGGAGAGGCTGGAGTGATGGTTACTGAGTGTGTGATGTCTTCTTATGATCCAAGGATCCATTTGAACAGGTTCCTGGAGTTATCTGGCCTGTCTCCACACTGATCTGTAAGGCAGGCCTGGTGCAGGGGCGAGGCAGGGGTCTTGAACACTGTAATGACATTTGTGGGAATCAGACTTTTGTGACGACTGCTCACTGTTATCATTAAATCACCTCAATAATAGCTGCTCATGGCGACCATAGCACAGAGGTTATATAAAAAGCATCAAAGGTGAGGACTTCAGAGCCTGTGGTGCTTTTCATGGGCTGATGGGCTGTAAAAAGCATGGAAACGGCTCTCCTGTTGTCCAGTTAAAAGTCGGAGGAATCAGAGTAGTGTTACTGCCTTTTGTGGTTGGAAAGGCTTCATTCTCACTCTTCCAACATCAACCAGCCAGGCATCTCCCTCTCCCCATGCTAATCATCCCTTTCCCTCGTGATATGACCACCTCAGGACAGTCTGGCTGTACACCACAGAATGAAGGGAATGAAGGCCAGAAAGAGAGAGAGCACAAAAACAGACATCAGAATCATGGAGAAATCTTTTTCAAGGGGAAAAGCCCTGATGAAGAAGGAAACTCCAGACCATAAAAAAGCTTGTTTGGTGATGAAATAGGAAAGGAAAAACTTTTCTTCTTTTCAGCCCTTGATTCCAAGACATGCATTATATATTGCTTATTTACACATTTACCCCCTGCCTTTTGCCACAGCCTTTCTTACAACCTCACCTTGAAAACTGCACTGTGCATTAGGAAGGAACTCATCTGAACCCAACAGTCCTGTCTGGGCGCCCATCAGTAACTTCTGGAGCCATTGGTCAATGTTAATTGCACTTGGATGCAATTTCAGAAAGGAAGTTTCCACTAGTTGTATTAGTAAAAAAAAGAGTGGGAAAAAGTGACAAAGAAAGCTCCTGGATGTTCCAGGCTGCCATCTAAACTTCGCTCATCCTAGAGAAAAGAGGTCTTTACCTCAAGGCACAAGGTCTTAGTACAGGCTTCATACTTTTGCTCATGTGATTACTCATTAGTTTTATTTTTTTTTAATACCGTTGTCTCCAGATGGCCAAAAACTGGTGTGACCTGAATTGAAAGACTAAACATCGCCTGTATTTTAAAAGGAAATTCTACCAAAAAAAAAAAAAAAGGCGGGGGAGGGGAGGGGGGAAGAGGGGTATTTTGAACTCATGAGTTTAAATTTTGTATTTTAAGAGAAAAAGAAATCTCTTTTTTTTTCCTGTTATACCTGTAAAATCATATTACTTCTTTGTTTTGAAATGTCACATCATCTGATGTAGTAATTGCATGCAGCTGTTATGTAATTGTTCCACATATTTCTATAAAAAATTTTATTTCTGTATTTCAAATTTGCATTAAAAAAGCAGTAAGTGTAAGATTTTTTTGGATGTTGTTATGTGGCAGGTACCTCCTGGGGACAATAAATATTCATCTGGTCTCAACAGGCCCCCAAAAGGCAGTTCAAAGCTTCCTGCAGGAGCTGGTGTGGACCTCGGGAAGTTACATCCTCCAGCTCTTTGCCTCCAGCTTTGTCTGTGGAAGACAACACGGAACGCCCGTGTTGGGACTAAATGTCAGTATCTTAAGGGTAAAACCCCCACCCTCCTCTGTGTTCCCTGCTGCTGTCTGCAGGGTCTCAGCCTCCCCAAGCCCACCAAACTGTTCTTCAGTCTGCTCTCTCCAGCTTCACCTGGAAGGTCAGGCAGTATTAAACAGGATTTACCTATTGCATTTAGGTTAGAAAACTGACTTTAAATGGAGCCTCATACTTTATAACTCAGTGTTTACAAGCGCCTGTTCTGAGAGGTTGAAGAGAAGCAACACATTTTTTTCCTCAGTTGACTGAATTGGGTGTCACTAATTTCCATCTCCTGAAGGCAGGCAAGAACAAAATGACTGATATATACAGGAGCCCCCCCCTCAAGGGAGTAAGTGCCAAAATAACTCATCTGAGGAGCTCCCCCTCACTGGAATGCCACCTAATGCTAACTGTGATGCCAGAGTTAATTGCAGCAGTCAGCTGTTGAATTTCATCTACAAGTCCCGCTCAGTTTAATTAACCTTTGGGGAATTAGCATTTTGTTGACTTACAGTACCTGCTTTGAATTTCTGGCAGTGTTAGAGAGACACTGTGACTTGTTTCACTCAGAGAAGAGTGATGCCCAAAGGCAATGCCTTTAAAGGATGGTCCCTGGGCAGCAGCAGGCTGATCCTGAGTCAGAAGGGCCTGGAAAGAAAGAAAGAGCCTATACCTCTCCTGCCACCTGACTCACGCCCCACTGTGCTTTAATTACTCATGCACCCCCACAACAGGGTCAGGTGTGGATTCCATACTCCTCCCAAGGTCTCCTGAGCTTTTTTCGTACTTGTTCATCAATTTGTGTTTACAGTAATTTCCAAGCACCTCCTTCCAGCTGGCAGTGCTCTGCCTGCATTTACCAAATAACATCCATGTTCTGCCTCTGAAAAATCACCAGGTGACCACCTGCAGGTTTCAAGAAATGATGCCCATCCCAGGAGAGTGCAACCCACTGGACCCATCCGTAAGCGCTCTGTCCTGGTGCAGTGAGCTGTTGGTAGCTCCAAGGAAGTGTTGTCTGGCCAGGAATGAGAGTTGAGTCTGGCTAAGCAATGTGTGTCTTGGGGCTTGCAGCTATCTAAGAGCCAGCCTGGCCTTGGAATAGGTGTTGCTCAGGTTCCTTAAATCAGGCCGGCAGGATTATGTCCACCAAAGAAGGTGTTTCCAGCCTCTCTGAAGAGATCTGTACTGCCACCTTCTATCCTGCCTCACCTTTTTGACCTACACCTATTCTGTGGCTTTTTCCCGCTTTCCTTATCTCTGGGCAACATCTGAGGAACCACTGCCAGGGGTATGAAATGAGGTTATTGCAGGTGGCCAAAGGGAATGACAGCCATGAGAGCTGTGGCAAGTCAGACTTGGCTGCTTGGGCTGGAAGGGAATGATGCAACACTGGGGTACAGGGAAGGGAGGTAATGTCGATGCTGAGTCATCAGCCCTGGAACTGTTTAACAGACCTGTGGATGGGACACAGTTTAGAGGTGGACTTGGCAGTGCTGGGTTAATGGTTGGACTTGACGAACTTAGAGGTCTTCTCCAAATTAAATGATTCTACAATTCAGTGATGTGGCACCGGTTGGTTGCAGGCTGAGGATGCAGGGCAGAAGAGGTCTCTGAATGCTGCAAAGCACTGCTCAGTGGTGTCCACACTGGCATGAATGACCACTCCCATATCTTGCTGCTACTTACTATTTGTCCTGTTTTTACCACCACAACCATATCTGAGAGGAGACAGCAGCTGGCCAAGGTGTTTGTCCCAGAAGATGGGGGAGCCCAGCCCAGCCTTGCCAGCTTGTGCACAGTTCCAGCAAGGGTAGTGGGCCTGGCCTCACCAGGAGAGGACTGTTCCTCCCAGGACTGACTTAACCAGCCCTGTACCATGAACTCACCTCCTACTGTTCTCCATGCCAAATGGATCCCAAGCTTCTTGCTTGGAGATTAAACACTGCCTGTCTGAAAGTCTCCTGCTTCCAGCAAGGGAGGACATCTTTAGGGCGGCAGCGCGCAAGGCACTCTCAGCAACTCCCTCTGCAGCAGGCTGACCCTGGCCTCCTACCATCCTCCCTGTGCTTGGCTTTCTCCCCTGTCTTTGGACAGTGCTGAGAACAGAGGAAAATCAATGAGGCTTTGTGAAATAACTGTGGATTGTGCACTGGGCAGAGAACTGAGAAAGCACATTGTAGATATTCTGGATCGATAGGATTCATGCAACATTTGAGCTTCTAATTCAGCTCTCATACTAATGTACTTTCATCTTTACCTCTGATTTTGGGGGACTTTAGTGTGATCTACTGTAAAAACAGTTTTCTGTGAAAAGGGCAAGAAGGGTATCATCTGTGAGAAAGGGGAAGTAGTGGTTTTCCCATAATCACTTTCCTTTCCCTACCAGAGATCTATAAACTTACTCAGAGGTCTGACCATAGTTTAAGAGTACAAATAAGAAACACAAAAGACAAAATATAAAAAAGATGGATTTAAGTTATTTGGAAAGCTGATGCACAGGCATCCAGACATTTTCCTGTTAATTTAGCAGTCACTTCAGGAGACAACATAACATTTACATCCCTTACAGCAGAAAAAAGCAAAGCAGCCTGCTATCAAAGGAGTTGTCTCTGGCGCATTTTTTGACTGAGGTTTGTTGGGTTTTTTTATCCCCTCTACAGGTGTATCAGCCTTGGTGTGAAACAGAATAATTACTGCTGGTTTGTAGGAAAAGGTGATAATTTGAACCATATTCTGGGCTCTTTTCTTTGAGCGGATTTAGTTGAAAAACTGTTTATTTCAACTGCAGTTTTCAATATTGCTAAACTACTATACCATTCAATATAGGAGTTGCTGCCACGTTGTCTGAGACTACATTTACCTGACTGCCTGTCTATTTATACTTGGAAAATTCTTTGTCAGGAAATGATACCATTAATTTCATACCAATTTGTTATTTTATGAGAAAGTGAATAAGGGTTTTTTGACTGTTTCTGTTCTGCATTTACAGGGTGTGAGGGTTCAAAAGGGCCCTTGCTTCATCTAGCTGGTATGTTTCCTATAAATAAAGATGGTCACCGTTTCAGAGATTGAGTCTGTAGTAGTTACTTTGCCAGGGAAAATATTTTATCATTTGTTTGTTTTTACAAATAAACGCAAGGTTTGATTCACCAGCCCACCTACACTCTGCTTTGTCAATGGAGCTGCAACAGAACAGCACTGGTTTTATAAAGGGAGAATCAGGCTTGTTATAGTCTAGTACTAACACTTTTTTCCACTCCCTCTAGCTAATAAAATTCTTTAGTTTATTCATCCCTCCTTGCCCTCCTCCAGTCCAGGATATTCCCCATACTAGCCTGGGTAAGAGGAGAGGTTTGCATCTTAACAAAAGCAATGGGTCACTTCTCTTCCAAAATCCAGCCCATCACATATTTCTTAGTAAGAAGCATTTGGCTGGACTGTTCAGGCCTTAGTTTTTCACCTAAAATGCGAGGAAATTCCCAGCTGAGATTATAG
This sequence comes from Pseudorectes ferrugineus, assembly GCA_008033365.1. Lineage (NCBI taxonomy): Eukaryota > Metazoa > Chordata > Aves > Passeriformes > Pseudorectes > Pseudorectes ferrugineus. The sequence continues at coordinate 10,702 of QWTY01029403.1, read as the reverse complement.
TGCCATCTCCATTAATTATGTACCTAATTCTCATTGCTCTGGAAGGAGAGACAACCCCCTGAGCTCCCTGGAGTTCAGTCCTGTTTGATGCTTGTCTGCACTGGCTCCTTCTGCTTGGCTGGCTCCAACTCCCACCCTGCCAAACCTCTCCAGCCCTGTGGCAGGGACCAGGCTTTCAGGAAATCCTTTCTGAACATCAGTCATAACAAAAATCCCTCAAACCATTAGCATCACATTTGGCTGCAACCGCTTGGGTTAAACCTCTACCTTCCTGAAACATTTTATTTATGACCTTTTGCATTTCACTTCACATGGTCCTTCAGTTAAACAACAGCAGAGAGTGTATGAAAGTGAAGGCTGCTCTGGAGATGATGGATGAGGCTCCCCCTGCTCCCCACCGCTTGCAGCTCGTGAGTCATTTGCTAATTTCCTCAGCTAAAACTGACAGACAATTACCCGGCATTTCATCACAGCCAAACAGATTTTTTTTCCCAGAGCTCACTGTCTATCTTTTGATAGCAACGACTACAAAAACTGCAGCCTACAACATTGTCTCTCAAATCTTTAATATTTTATTGCTATTGCTCTGAGTTCTTGCTCTCTTTCCTCTCCCAGGGTTAAGATAGTTTAAATGTAATACTGCACAACATGATGCGTCTTGCGTCTTTGCTGCTCCAAATCTTTTTCTGTATCTGCTTCTTTACATCACATTATTCAAGGACTATTCTGTTAACTGCTTTATATAAATATTGGAATAAATCATGTTATTAATGAGTATTTTTAAAGGTCGGGGTTTTTTTGTAAATGCAACTCAGCGACTCTCCCAATTGCTTCTTTATTGCAGATGATGATGATGTTTAATTTAAATGTAGTATTTATAGTTTTGTGCAATATCTAACAAAAATCCCAGAGGTTCCCCCTCCTCCAAACCCTTTGGTTGGACTCTCAGCTTCACTAGATGGAGCATTCCCCTGTTTGGCAGACAGCCCAAGTGCTAGAGGGCCTCTTTCCCCCACAGTGGGAAGGTCTCCCTCTTCGGATGGTCTGCGCCTGTGGTAAATCCCACCTCAGCGTGCCTGGTGCTCGGGGCAGCCCTGTGCTCTGTGATGGCACCACTGGCAGATCCTGCCTGTCTGAGCCACCGGCTTCCCATGGCTCAGGGACTTCTCTGCTGACCACGTGTGGGACTGGGACCAGCTTTAGAGACCACTGCCCCAAAGAGAGGAGCCTGTATAAGCAGGGCCATGGCTGTGAGGAAAGGACCCTGTGCTCTCCCAGTAGCTGATACAGGGGAAGATTTTTAGAGCCCTTCTAGTTCAAACTACTAGCAGAGGATAACTGGCCTGGGATCTGCTATAACGAAGGCCAGGGATGTTTCATGCTCAATGAGAAAGTCTTCAGTCACCCCGCCCTTCTAAGGACTTTTAGGAGATTTTATAATGGTCATCTGATATTCACTTTTGACTCTTTTCAAACTGATCAAATGCCCTATTTTAAAACATAAGGTCTTCCCTTGCAGAGATTCTCCAGCTTCAGAGAAATGATGTGCCACACCATTTTAAAAGGCAACATCTTCTTTGGCACTGTAAAGAAAGTACTCTTCCCAGAGAAGTTGTGGATGCCCCATCCCTGAAAGTGTTCAAGGCGTGGTTGGATGGGGCCCTGAGCAACCTGGTCTAGTGGAAGGTGTTCCTGTCCATGATGGAGGGGTTGGAACTAGATGATCTTTAAGGTCCTTTCCAATCCAAACCATTGTATGATTCTACATCTGGGCAGCCAGTCAAAGCTAAAATGATCTCAGGACCTGATGATATTTTCCATTCCTAGGAGAGCCCAAAGAGTCCCAAGCTCTGTGGTTTGATTTCATCATGTTCCCTATATGAAGCCATCTCTCTCTCAGTTTTTTAACCTTTTGGTATGCTAAATCCCTGTCATTTATACTGCATTGGTTAGCTGTGAATGCAGTTTGGGAAGAGTCTGCATCGCCCTGGTAGGTGTTGCCATGGCCAGGTGGGCTTCATAACCTAAACAAGTTGTGTGTTAAAACAGATTAGGGTACTTTAGTCTACTGCTTTATACTTTTTCAGGCTAAAATTTATCCCTGGCCATCTTAAACCCGTTTTTCTTTCCTGGTGATTATTTCCTCACCTTCTGGCATAAGTGCTAGAGAACAAGCATATCTACCCTAAAAGAGCCCTTCTTCTCCTTGACAGTGATGTCTCCATCCCTCTGTCTGTCCTTGTGGCCCCATCTGCCCCTGCATCCACTGAACTGCATCTTCAACACCACAATCAGAGCTGCAAAACATACACCAGGTTTTAGAAGCAAATCTTACTGTAAGGCATAAAATGTAGAAGAGTGGAAAAATTAACCAAATCAGTCATAATTTGGGAGCAAAAATATGACGTTAATTAATCTATTTTCAAAACTTACACACACCTCTTGCTCTTGGCTAGATCTTAACAGCTGGCAAGAACTCAGATGCTAGAAATGTTTCCTGCTCTTATTTACTCAACTAAAAATAGCTGTGAGTGTTAAACCACCCTAGCACTTCAAACTAGCACTTCTGCATTCTGTACGTGTGCATATATATATATATAATGGGTGCATATTTTATATCTATTTATATACACATATGTAAAACGCATATGAAACACGCATATGACATACAAATGTGTGCTCACATGTATGTATGCACACACACATAGACACAGAAACACACATAAGTGCTTGGTGGTGCTACTTTGCATGAAGCAGAACATGCAACCAAGAGCAGCCACATAAAAAATTCATGTATTATGTGAAACTTCTTCCAGAACTAATGGCTTATCTGCATGGTGTTCACTCCAACTTCTGTAACTTTATAGAAGTTGAGCTGTCATTTAAAGTATCTTAGACTAAGGTGATTAATTCCTCTCCCCCCACCTGCAATTCCAAAGCAGCACTTGGTAACAGCGCGGGTTCGTAATCATAAAGTATTGATGTCACAAGCATTTATTGCCAGGGTAATCAGAGGAGGAAAGGTTACTGTCTGTGTATGTGCACATTCATATGTATGACTTCTGCCTATTCTTTGTGTCTCTCCCTTTGATTCCCCAACACATCAAAAGGCTTGTGGAGGACCCAGCTGAGCAGCCACCTGCGGCGGGGAGGCGCTCCAAGATAGTTTGCCATCTTATCACAATGGCCCAGGGAAGGCAGGTGGTCTTCCCAGCTGGGCTCTCTGAAAAGGACTACCTAAAAGCAATTGTTTGAATTTCAGTGCTCCCCAGGAAAATGTTGAGCCCTTCCTTTAATGTGCCTGGGTTTGTTAACACGCTGTCCCAGGCTGGCGAGCGGTGCCAATCCTCTGTCATTTCATGCAGGCTCGGTGCTCGTGTGCGCCTGCCGAGCACAAGGGGTGGCCAAGGGCAGTGGAGAGGGAACTGGATTCGTCCCTCTGGTCCTGTGCGAGCCAAGCCTGGCTGTGGCTTAGAGCTGCCAAAGGAGCTGCTCTGGCCTACAGCCCTGGCAGAGCATCTCAGTGGATTTCTGCCCCACTCTGCCTTCATTTGTCCCGTGTTTCTGGTCTTTGAGACACACACTGTGGGGATCATCCTTGCACCTTCTGATTAAAGTCATGCCTCTATCAAGCCAGAACATGACAGATCCTTGAGCATAATAGATCTCAGACTCATCTCATTTTGTGGATATCCTAGGCCAAATGAAGGCACAAAGATCTGGGGAGCGTGAGGGTGCCAGGGAGAACAAGGCAAATAGGAGGGCTTTGTTTCAGCAAGGTTAACATCGACTGGTGCAAATCACCCTTCCACATATTGTAGGCCAATGCAGTTGGTGACCCCAGTCCAACAATGAATACATCCTTCTCTGACTCAGCTCTATTCCTGAAATCTCTTTTCCTCTAAACTGGTCTATGGGCTCTCTGTGCAGTTGGGTCACCTCTACAAGGATCACTGCTGATCCTGGCAGCCCTCAAGTGGGAGTGTGACCGTATTCCAGGGTGAAAACAAACCTTGCCTTGAAAAATACATCATCATGAAATAAAAAAACCAAACCAAACACAAGACAATTGTGTGAATCTGGGAACTGCTCTTCTTGGAACTGGCTTCAAAACAACCGATGATCAAATCCAGAAAGTTTGTAACTGTAAGTTAAGAGAATGGAAAAATACCTTTTGTTTCAAGAAGCCCCATTCTCTATAATGGCCTAATGCAAAGGCTCCAGGAATCAGAGGAAAGTGTTTACTGACTCTGATGAGAGGAAGGCAGAGGCACTGATGGCTGTAAGATAACATTTTTTTCATTTGACCCAATTAATCTAGACAAAGAAAAATATTTTTCTTTTAAGGAAGAAAATGTGTGCATTATCTGACATGGCTGACTCTAAACGCTGAGCCACTGTGATCAGAACCCGTGCTATTATTAGTGCCATGAATAAAAAACAAGAGCATGAGGCAGACATAATTTTCAATGATTTTTGTATATAACCATAACGACTGATGCATGGAAAAAATCTAGCCAGACAGAGTTCAGAAATAGCAGAAATAAACATCTATTTCAAGTCCTGTAGGAAAAACAAGGTTGTCACTCTTAAAGAAAAATTGTAACATCTCTGTTTTAGGGGGGGATAGGGGGTGGATAGGGGACATGACACACAACAGCCTCCAAAACTGCATCCTCACTGTAAATGAATGCACCATGAAATGCATAAGAACAAGATGGAAACACAAACCCTACTATCTTCAGAGATGTTGTGTGGATTAATACAGTCCTTGAATCACAGCCCTATACAACAGAACTCTCTTAAAGACAACCCTCCAGCCCAGCAGGCGTTGGCCTGTCTTCATGCCAACTAGATGAGCCTCTTCAGCAAAGTGAGTTTCTCTGAACTTCTGGCCTGAATGGGTGTGTTCCTACAACAGGGCTCTGGGAAAGAGATCTTTATAGCTCTCCTTCAACTGTGTTTTCCCAGCTGTCTCCACATGAGTGGGATCAAATGCCATTTGTAAAAGGGGAAAAAAGAGGGCAGAAGCCTATTTAGAAACACCTGAGCTCCTTAAAGTGCTGCATCTGCACCAATACCAGCTCTGTCCTTTCCCAGTGACCCAATACCATTTAAAGAGTTTTCACTACAGCCTTTTCAAATGTCACAACATGGCTCTAATTTCAGCTCTGCTCACAAGCTGAATTGCCACTAAAGGATGTGGTAAAATCAATCCCCACACCAAGCAGGTCCTGGTTAAATATGTGAAGGGAACATCATCCATCGCAGCAGATACCCCACAGCTGACTTCCCCAGGTGCATCTGCATTCGGAGCCCTCCACTGACAATGGATAGTTTTTAGGCATTTGCAGCGCACAAGGGCGGCAGTTGCCTGTTTTGGGATAGATGGGTGAAACCCCACTCTCACCTAAAGGAGCCTGGCAAAAACCTTGCAAAGATCCCACAGAGCATTTCTTCCTTTAAGGGATCTTGAGACATTCACAGGAGAAGGTGGTTCTGGTTCCTAAAGAGAGAAAAGGATGAAATCCTCGGGAGAACATGAAGCACTCATAATTAAGCAGGGCACTTACTAGCAATGACTAAAGTAACAGAGAAAATTAAAGATGTCTCTTCAGAAAGTTCTTTGCAGTGCAATTTCCAACTAATCCATGCAGCAAAAATGTTTTTAGGATCAAGCTTTGAATACAGCCATAGTTCACTACCAATTTATTACCTGTTGTTGTGTGTAAGGTTGCACAATACGTAGAGAAGTCACTGTTTTACCATGCCAGGTCAGTGAGGAGGCACAAATCATCTGTGTTTTAATTATGTGTTGATAAGCTTCTTGCTCATCAATATTTCTGTGCTATGCAAAATTAGACCATTTAGTCATATGTCCCCCTCTCATCTAGTGCTAATAAAAGGCCTGGCAGCAGCACAGACACAGCAAATCAAGAGTATCTGTGCGGGGGCGGAGGAGGAGCAGGGACCATCAGCTCCATGATCTCACCCACGCAGTGTCCGGAGTAAAATGGCACCCAGGGCACACACCAGCCCTGACACAGGCACACATCACAGCACCAGCCCTGGGTGGCCTCACAGGATGGCTCCTTAGGCACAGCCAGACTTTCCTCTCCGCTCTACCTTGATCCCAGCTGATACTGCATGGCTGAGCATTGTGAGCTGGTACTGCATGCTTGAGGTTCAGGGGCTCTACAGGAGTAGAGCATTCCTCAGGCTTTGGGCACTCTTCCCTGGTGCAAACACAAACATCAGGAAGAGCTGGGGTGGGTGGCTGCCACAGTGACCAGCTGACCTCCCAGTCCAATGAGGCTGCTGGGGAGTGCTGATGGATGGAGGGGTCAGCAGTGCAGAGCCAGGCAGAGGTTTCATTCCCCAGAGCCACACCAGGTGTCTGCCTGACACCTCCACCTGAGGTGTCCATCCCACTTGGCACAAATCCTTCGTGTTCCCTCAGAGCTTTGTTTGGGCCCCATGTAACACATGGGGAGCTGCAACCCCCTTCCAAACTCTCCATCTGGACTTGGCAGGAAGGGCATTTTCCTGTAGGACTTTGTACCATGTATATTTCTCATCAGGAACTAAAAGTAATTGCTATTTACAGAGCAGCCAAACTGCAGAGGGCTTTTACAAACAACCAAGGATGAAAACACACCCACCCGAAGTGTTTACGGCTCTAGTGGGAGTACACAAACTGTCTGCTGAGGCTGGCTGAGATTTTCTAAGGAGGAACCAGTGTCCCCTCACCAGGACATGAGCTTTTGCTGTGCTTCAGGGCGATGGGTGCACCGTGGCACTCGGCCTACAGGATCTTTCCCACAGCATCCTCCAGGGCTGCCCGAGTCTGCTCTGCAAGCCCAAAAACCGCCCCACACCTGAACTGTTTCTTTGGACTCTGCAGGCAAGTCGTGGGGACAGGCATCTCAGCACCCCCAGGGCCACCTCCCTAGCCCCCACCTGGCAAGGCAGTTTTTACAGAGACTTTGAAAGTGGCTTTGGTAATAATATGCACAGCAATGATTGAGAATTCTCTCTCTGCACCCCTGGATTGTAAGGCATAAATTGTATTGCCTTCTCCCTCTTCTGCTCCTCTAAGAAGAATCCCAGCAATCACCAGCACAATGGTGATTTCTGTTTTCTGATGAGCCTATGGAGGAAGCTAAACTGCAGAATGAATGGAAATTTAGCACCCAGGCAGAAGTTTCTCTGCTTTTTTTAATATTAACTGTATTTGGATTAATGTGAGTCGATCCATCCCCCAACAGACAGGGGAGTGCTGACCTGCACCAATGGAGCCAACAAGCAGCAGCTGCCTTCCTGTTATTTTCATCTCTCTAAAGCCTCCCACACCTCTCATGCAGACGTGCATTTGAACTCTGCTTAATTCACGAGTATAAAAGGGGGGGAAAAATGGACTTCTACTGATGCTATAAATAGATCACAGCCAGTTATGGGTGAAAATCAGAGAGAACGAATCTCCAGCCTCTGTATGTTGAGCTGAAGTGGTTTATCAGGAGAGGAAGAAGTAAACATTTGGAATGGGGGGGAAGTAGAGAAGATGGACCAGTGTGCTGACACTACACTGCAGAGGCAGAGGTAAATGTCTGGGGATGGGAGCCCTCTCGTGGGACACTCACCTGGAGATGTTACCAGGGCTAGGACAATACTGTTGGCTGAGGGTGTATCCCAACAATTCACAGTGGCCCAGGCTTTGCCATCCAGCCTCACTCTGTGCAGTGCAGCAGGACTGTTTGTGAGGGCTGTCAGGCCCTGCTCCCATGGGGAAAAACAGCTGCTCTCCCTGGGGGAAGAAGCTGGTGCAGTGTCTTGGAACAAAAATTTTGGAGTCTGAACACAGCTCAGGACTTGGCTGCTCAGAGGTGACAGGTTATCAGGGACTGTCACAGGAAATGGTAAGTTATCAGTAACTTTTCCAGGGACATATCTCATGGCATCTAGCAAAGAATCATACACCTTGGGAATTCTTCAGGTGTAAAACCCCTTAGGAGCTGCCCCAGCCTGTACACACGTCCCTCCTGCTCAGAGCAGGAACTCACAGCAGCACCATTGCTCCCCTTCGCTCACACATCCAGTGAGCCTGGCTGGGGAAGGACCAATGAAAACCTGAAGACAGAACCCAGTAGAACAGGCAGATCCATTGAGTGTTGCTGAAGATTATCAGCAAAAACAAAGCTAACTTTCAGAATGAGTTTATGTTTGAAAACATGCTTATACCACGTGGCTTGCTCCTGTAAGAAACATAGCAAGTGATTAAGCTGCAGCTATAGTCAGGAATAGCAAGACTGGCTTGTTGGGGATGGACAAGGATTTTGATAGCACATTTCATTAAAAATCAAAATAAATCCCTTTCTTTTCTGAATACCTAGTAGAACAAGTATTTGTGTTGTTTCTTTCTGGCCATTTCTTAGCCATGAAGATCAACTTTCTGCCTGTATTTGAAATACAGCCAGTCTAGGGTAGTTTTCAGAGTCCCAGAAATGTTGGCTGAGCACCACTGGTGCCAACATGCAGCAGTTCCATATCTCTGACTCTTCCTCAGACACTGGTCTAAACCAGACATTTAATCTACAGCTTCTCAGTAACCTCTTGCAGTGTGGAGAAATTTCTTCCTTAACGTCCATTCTGAACCTCTCATGGCACAATTTGTGGACATTATCCCAGCTCAGACAAGAGTTTGAGGAGCAGAATGCAAAGATGTAAGTCCAACACAGCAGGTCAGACCATTTTTTCAAGACTGCCTTAAATTTCTTACATCTAAATTGTAGGTACCTAAGTAAGTAGTCAAATAATTTAAATATCTAGTGAGGCATCCATAGTTGGAAAATAAGCAAAACTGAATATAGGAGACTAAATTCATGTGCTTACCCCAAATGTATCAGTCACTACAAGCAGAAGATGAAGTGCAGTCAGGGTCTTCATTTTAATCTGTTTCACATTGTTCAGTATTTCCATTCTGTTGGTTTGCTTCATCGATCCCAAAATTCATATAGGTTTAACATCAGGACCGGGAGAATGCAGCTCTTCCATAGGAGCCACCAGCCTTTGGGATCCTCCTTCACTGACCACTGGTTCAGCTCAGTTAGCTCCACAGACAGGGGCTGACCAGCAAAGAGGCTCAGCTCCTGTGGCTCCTCTCTTGCAGACTTCTGTAGCATTTCCAGGCAAATATCAGCCCAGAAGTACAGTGAAGGAGATGGCCACTTTGCACCCATTATTGATGCTGCAGCTGTGATTACTGATGAGACTAAATAGTAATATCAGGCTCAGAATAAGGATTTCCAGAGGAGACCCTCAACAAAAAACGAGCAGATAGGTCAAATTAGCTTAAAAGCTCGAAAGGCAGAGGTATCCCTGGGTGAGGGAAGCCCATTTAACCTAAACAACAGATGATGTATGAAAAGTGAATACTTGTAAGCAGAGGGCCACCCTCTCCACATTGTTTTGCACCTCAATTAGACAGAGATGATAAGAAAGAAAAAAGTGTGGTCAAACTGCAGTGAAAGGGAATGGATTGATTATTTAGATTTGTTGTGATAATGAAGCTTGCAAATAGAGCTTGTCTCCCGCTCTCTCATTTCCTTGCCTGGGACACTTATGGGACTGTGGGACTAGGATTTGATACCAGTTGCATTTAACAAGATACTTCATATGCTCTTTGGATTTCACAGTGTTTGTGCAAACATGAGATTAATTAAAGGGAAGGATGGTGAGAAGCGGCTAACAGTTTCCTTTTAAAAAAATATTTTGCTTTCTGGTTCTTTCAAAGACTCAAGTAAATCTCCTCATCTAAGTCTATAGTAGCTCCAGTGATTTGGTTCTGTTACAGCATCAGCAAAAATCTATTAGATTTTCCTTGTCCCAAGAGACTGCATCACTCCCTGCTCTGCTGAAGGAATTTGGATCCAGGGCATGAATACAGACAGCAGCACAAGCCCTCCTAAACACAGGCAGTGCAGGATGAGCTATTCTGTTCTGTTCACAGGGAGCAGCAGCCTCCAGTCTGGCCTGGACCTGCAGCACAGAAACATCTTGGAAGAGCCTAAATGGTTTGGTTGCCACATACCTGTTTGTTTAATGGAGCCGGTGAATAAGAGGGTGCCAGCAAACCTTGAGACAACTCACGGGGCAGTGGGGGCCATTTGTGGGCTGTGAGGAACGGGAAACAGCTCTGAGCTCAGGGAAGAGCTGTCAGCACTCCCCATAAAGTCAATAACTGGCAGCAGCTTCACTGCTGGGGCAGCAGAGCTGACACCAGCTCGTGCACATCCCACCTGAATCATCACATGCTGAAACACTGGGTAAGATACAACTCATCTTGAAGGTTAAAACGGAGGTGAGGAAAATTTTCCAACAAGCACTTGTTTTCCTACTGTCACTGCCGGTGGTGCACACCCCATAATTAGATGACCTGAAATTTTTTGGCACTGAAGAATAGTTTGCTCTGACTTTCTGAATAGTAATTGTAAGTCCCTTAGGACTAGCTTGGCTTTGTTGCTTTGCAGTCTGTGCCACTGCAACTCGTTTAAAAACTACATCGCCTTAGCGCACACAGGAGAGCTGAACTGTGTCTGTCCATGCAAAGTACATACATGGGTCTCATGCTTTTGTTAGCAATATATTATCAGCAAAACTAACTTCCTAACTTTCTTTCTTTCTTTCTTCTTTTTTTCTTTTTTCT
>QWTY01029402.1:0-22347 GCA_008033365.1 Pseudorectes ferrugineus | reverse complement strand
TTGGAAGGAACCTCTGGAGGTCTCCAGACCAAACTCCTGTTCTAACAGGGCAATTTCACAGTTAGGTAGGTTTTCTGAGGCTGCATACTCCTGCCTGCCAGGGTAGGTGTGCTGGCTGCCACTGAATTCAAGCCTAAGAATTCAAACATATTTTTGCAAAGTGCCCCAGCAGTCACCAGATATAGCTCATTTGCGAGAGGTTACAATTAAGCTCTGCAGTGAGAAATTGGGTCTAATCATCTATTTTCAATGACAATACGTTGCATATGGCTTGTTGTTTTGTAATTTACTCATTATCCCCATTAGCGAAATATGAACATATGACAGCTTTCTGTGACTTACCATGACTGGAAAATTGAGGAATGTTGCTTACAATTATGTCATCTCACAGATGGAGAACTGTACTCTGGCACAGCAGCAGACTTCATGGGCAGGGACTTTGCCATTTTCCGAACTCTGGGGCATCACCATCCCATCAGAACAGAGCAGCACGACTCCCGGTGGCTAAATGGTATGTAAAATATCCATTTCTCTGGTTACACTCATCCAGCCATTAAAGACTGGCACACAGTTTTGTTCCAGCAACATCTGTGACATATACACTCCTCTTTTATTTGGAGCAGAATTCTGTCTTAAACCAGTTAAACTAATCAAAAGTGATTTATAAAGAAGCATTTTTGGTTTAATTACACTGAGATTTGTGGAGTGTGATTAAATTTAAAACACACACAGACACTACAAGCAGCATAGTCATGCAAGCTGTACAGAAGCTCAAGGCTTGTGGAGGCATCAGTCATACATCAACACAAAGTAGCTCCAGAGCCTTGGGCAGGATTGTGCCTTGTAGAAGGTTTAATTTTTGCTGGGTTGAAGGGGACACTGGCCACATCCAGCAGAAAGTCAATCAGCAGAACTTCTTGAGCAAGCCAAAGTTGTCAAGAGTTTGGAAAAAGAGAAGAGAGTCCTGGCCATTCCAAGTGATGTGGTTTCAAAATATCCAATAGTTCAGCAAGGCACAATAGCTTACATTATTGTATGGATATTACTAATCAAGCCTGTGGTTGTTTATTTGTGTGTCTGAGGAGAAAAAGATCGTTTCAGAGAAAATCTGATTTTGGCTTTGTGTACCAAAATACTTTAGAATGCATCTGAGTACTCTATCCAAGTTTACTGAAGTCAAATTTCCAATAGCTCAAATGGAATTATACTTGGCTTTAGCTATACAAGGATATGAGCATTTTGGAAATGAGAATTCATTGTCTGAAAAAGCTGACATTTGAATTACATAATACTAACTGTAGTTGCTGAGTTAATTTAAATTTCTATTTTTTAAGAGTTAACTAGCTGTACTTTTGCTTTACATACTTCTTCTACCTGCACTCCTGTTTTTGAATTCACAAATTATTTTATTCTTAGACATTTTTTGCTCCTAGCCATATTATTTATGTCTCTGCTGAGGTCCAGGCTTTCTTATGTGGTTTTGCAATTTAGTGCAAACTGTACATACGAATTTTAATGTGTAAGAGCAGAATATGTTTTAAAACACAGTTAGTTATTAGCTAGTCAAGACATTCTGGTATCAAACTGGATATCACATTAGGTGTATATACAATCCGTGATAACATCAATCCCTGGCGCATAATTAAAACCACAAGATGCTATTGCAGGTTGGATTAACAACTCTATGTATAACATACATTGGATACATGTATCATATAAGTGTGTATATGACAAGTATGGATATGTATTTTAATATGACAGGTTTATGAATCTGATGTATATCCTGTTAAATTTAGGTTTTCCATAATTCGTATGGACTGCTATCTGTCTGGAGAATAGATTCAGGTCTTCCACATTTAAGTTCCACAGTCTGTGTTTACCCAGTAACCCAAAAATTTTATTCATTGGGTTGTTCTATTATGACAATAAACATGATTTCTGCACTTCAGGAAACAGTAAAGCACAAGGGTTGTAGACATACCCATCTATCTTGATACCTGGTAGAGTAACAATGTGTTAAAGATAACCAACATCAGCTTTTGTTATGATAGTCATGATGACATAAAGCCCAATCATGCAAGCAAAATCTGCTTTTGTGCAGTAGATTTGCACAATGACAGCTGAGTCAGGAGGATTTATGCAGTGGGAAAGCGCAGCCATTGTCCACAGCCCCTGTACTTCATCGCTGAAAATGTGTCGTTCTTTTGTGGATTCAGTTATCAGTCTTTCAGCACTAAATGTGAGAACTGCTTTTCCCAAATTAGCACTAAGGTTACATCTGACAGGGTGCAGAAACCACAACTGCTTTGTTCTCAAGGTGGGGAGGAGAAGACAGTCTCACGTAAAGAGCTGATGAACCTCAAGCTTTCTTGAATTTAAGTATTTTTCAAAATGGGCATAAAAGTAGAAAGACAGGATTTTTTTGTATCACAGGGTGAAGGTGATTTCTAACTCTTAGGTAAAGTTCTTGCACTATAATCCTGTATGGAAAGTTTCAAACTTAATTTAAAACAAGATAAGAATCAAATTGAAACCTTTTGAAATTATTCTCATAACTGTCCATAATTTAATAGAGAATGATCCTTAAGTACATTCTTGAAATCTCTCTTTCCGCTGCAGCTTAATACATTTACCTTCCTAATATGGAAAGATTGGCTTAAAATCTGCACTACAACATTCCTGTTAAAGGCTCTGAGGCTTTACTGTTAATTTCCCAGTGATAAGATCCTGGCAGCCTTTCCACACAGCTCTCCTAATTTCAGCATCTAACATGGAAATCCAAAAATGATAATAGTTTGGGTTTGAAACTCTGCAGGCATGCCAGTCCTTTGATTATTTTTTTTAACTTGTCATTTGTTTTTTAAAAATATAATAATACAAGAAGCTCGGTGTTCGCACGTATTTAAAGTGGATATACTTTTAATGAAACAAGCTCTCCTTGAAGAATGAGGTGTACACTGCTTTCTTAAAGAACTGTATAAACTATTTTTGAACCTTAAGTTTGCATACCTTTCTAAGTTTTTTAGTAAAGACATGGGTTGCTGTGTAATGGTGAGTTTGCTTTCCTAGTTGCTTTTTACAGTGTGCTTAACCTCAGGTGAAAAAGCAGTATTCTAATGGACATATACTGAAGGCTGCAGACCAGCAGTTCTGATCAAACTTAGAGACAAATTCTCATCCCCCTAGAGTTTAATAGCTAGGTGGTGGGGCATGCAGTTCTAAGACCTTGCTAATGTTTACTTCAGTCAGAGCAGGAACTAAACTTTTTCCATACTAAGGCTAGGGTCAGAGCTGACAGGGTGCAGAAAACACAGCTGTTTGGTACCAAAAATGGAGAGGAGAAGACAGTTGCATGTGAAGAGCTTGTAAACTTTTCCCAGAAATTAAGTCTTGCCCTGAACTGGCATAGAAGTAGGACAGCATTACACAGAGTGATTAAGTTTTTGGGATTTAAGCAGGAACACAGAGTTCCTACGGAGATCACACAGTCACATTCTGGAGATGTTCAACCTTCTTATAGAAGTTGTATGTTTTGGGGAAGAGAACTATGCCCAGCCCAAGGGAAGGTGCTGACCAGCAGCTCTTAAAGACTTCTTAAGTCTTTCAGAGATATTAAATACTCACAGGCTTCTAAAGCTTTCATTTCGTATAAATAATTAAACAGTCACCAAGCCAAATAAAACAAGGGAGACTGATTCTATAGCCATGTAGTCAGGGCATTCATCTAGAAGCTAGGGAACCATACATCAGTCACTGTAGCAGTGTATATTTAATTATTGATGCAGAGTTGGCCAGATGTGACAAGGAAGCATTTGCAAAAACACAGTAAAATAAGCTGGTGCTCAGGGAAGTCATCTTGGATATGAAAAGCTGCAGTTCAGTGCCCCAGACTGAATCATGTACTTTGTTATAAGCCATGTTCATGCACACACTGGACATTACTGACTCCTCTGCTATGTGCATAGAGTTTCTCTGCACAAAAAGAAGCTTTGGCAATCTTATTCAGTCCCAGTGAGGGTCAGGAATAGATTTGAACTTTCAGAAAAAAAATTCTGAAGTTGAAAAAACATCTCCTGTCCAGCTTTACTATAAGGAGCAATGGCCTTGATGTTACACATATATCTTACAAAGTCTTAACTACAGGCAAGTTTCCCTTTAAGTGTGCCATTGCCTCTCATAGTTCAGAGCCATAAAGTTATTTTGAAGAAGCATGGATCATGTCCTGCTTCCATGAACTGCTGCAGCAGTTAAAAACAAAAGATGAGCAGAGAGCTGAGCAGGTGGGAGCAGATTCTCCTGGTGCCAAGGAGTTCCCTGCTTCACAGCAGGCAGCGTTTGCTGTACACCATCCCCACAGCGTTCGTGCAAGGGCTGAGGGCATGGCTGGAGGCAAGAAGGCAGAACTGGCAGTGCAGTCTACCAGAGCAAATGCTGAGCAATGCAAAAGCAATGCACCCAAGGCAGTTTTCAAGCTGAAGATTAGAGGAGTGGAAGAAGAGAGCTTAAAGCTGCTCTCATCTTCTCTGACTTGAGCACAGGGGATCTGGCCTTAAATTGTTAACATTTTGTAAAATGAATAACCATAAACATTTATTTTAAAAGCAAAACTGGGTTGGGCTGAGAAAGATCTGAAAGGAAATGAAATCACAAAAGCTGCATTAAGATAGTATTATGAATCTGGTTTGCACCCCAGAAATACTGGCCTCACTCACCCTCTTTACTAGACCTGGGGTTAAGAGAGACTGTCAGTCTGGATTTCCAGACTTGGTTTGGAATTTCCTTGCTTTTTATGGGTTTAAACCACTCTATGATATTATTTTAGCATATTTTCCATGGCTTAATTTTTAAAGTGGAGTAGTAACTGTGCTTAGTCCCCTGAGGTTACTGTCCTTGGTAATCTTTACTTTACGGTTACATAAACAGCTGAGAATTATAGAAGCTGAGCGACTGTTCAATAAAAAAGAAAATGCCCTCTTAAATTTAACGGGGTCCAAGGCAGGAAACACGGACTTGATACTCTCCTGGCATTCAAACAGCACTGTAGCCATCACTTTGTTTCTACGTACGGCACTTTGTAGAATGTCCCAGCACTGGCAATACCCACATGTGATTTTGAATATAGAGGTATTGCACAGTAGAATGATGTATGGCAAAAGAAAGACAAGATTACAGATCGTTTATAGGATTTTTGCCTCTCTAATAAAATGCATTAAATGTGCTAAAACATTAGAAATTATTTACTCTTGCTGAGACTTGGATGTGTACGTATTCGGATCCTTCAACCTATAATTAGTCTTTGGTCAACCACACCAAACCCTTTTCCTACCCATACATAGCCACTGATGGCCCCCTGTGATGTGCCACTCCCTTGTCCCTAAATGCCTTCCCAGGTTCCCATTTTCCTCACCTCCTACACATTCTTAATCCAAACACACAGCATGCAGTAAAATACAGGTAAGCAGATATGGAAACGGGCTGGCAGAACCCAACCAACCTTGCACCTGGGATTGTTTAATAAAATACATCTAAGATCTTATTGGAGGAAGGAGGTGATGGAAGCTGCAAATACAATGAATCTCCATCAAGAAAAGAGCTATTTAAACAAAGGAGATTTTTAAAAAAAAAATGTGTGAACTGCATATGAATTTATTTAGTCTTCAAATTAGAAGCCTTAAACTATGGTGGGAATGAAATTGGAGAAAGCTGCCCAGTGGAAGTAGTCAGTGAGGCAGCTTAGATGGTTTTAGGAGGAACTCAGGTAACATTTTATGTGTTGTTATATAGCACACTTGCCTGACATAGCAAGAGACTACAGTGAGTAGACTAAAAAGTGTCTTCCAGGTCTGCATTCCCATGAATTTACAGGGACATATTTAAAAAACCTTATGAGTGAAAACAGTGAGGGGATTTTTTTGTGTATGTCATTTTTCTTGTTGTTCTTTTGGTGTTTTTTTTGTCCTGTGAAAGGATCTCTTGCATTTAAAATATGCATTTCTATATTTGAACCACATTAACCAGCTGATATGTCCTATCATGCAGGCTGTAGTGTGGACTGAGTTCCACACTTTCCCACCATGGCTTACAGAGGCATGAAAAACTCCGACCCTTGCAGGAACAAAACGTGTCCATGTATGCAACTCTCATTTCTCACTCAATACGTCCTCCCACCCCCATTCCCATTATCTTCATTGCTAAGAATAGGAATAAATAATTTCACAGTGATAAATTCCATGTGTGACAAATGCTAATGTCACCTAACACAGTGCTAGGAAGTGCTCAGAAACTATGGTGACGGTGGCATAATACTGTGAACAGAATGGCACACAAACTCAATTTACAAGGTTTTTTTTTTCTCCCTTAAGTCTGTAGATCCATATTTGAGAGATTGAGTATGAATTTTAAGTTGTTTTTCTCATTGCAATCTAACAAGATTTTCCTCTATACATTTTTTGCTACAAACTGTTCTCTTTTTTTTTTAAAGAAATGTAGAATTTCTGAAATCACAAAATAAATGCTTCTTTCTTATTGTTATTACTTGACTTTTATCCTGTCACTAATCTGAAATGGTTACAGGTCAGGAAACCAAAGGCCCCACTGAATACTTGACCAGAAGATATTAATGTCTGTGAACCAGTTGATTCAGTTGAACCTGTCTGATAACTGTTCCCTGTATCTTTGTAGAAAGTAAGAGAAACATTTGGTTCAGAAATCAAAGACCAAGTAGCAACAGAGAATGTGCTTAACAGTTTCTCTGGATGTGAGAAAGGTCATGAGGATGGTGGGTGGAGACAACCAGAAATAATATAGTCTTCCCATCAAGTGGCCTAAATGAAATTATTTGAAATCATTCTAGGAAATAGATCTCATTCTCTCTCCCTCCCATGCCCCCTAGGATTAGGTAATTGTCTTCATTTGATATCAGTGCTGTGGATGAGATTTTTTTCTGTTTAGGTTGAAAAGATGGTAAAAGTAGCCAAAGGACAAGTTTCAAGGTTGGAGTGGAAAAAGCAGGTAGGAAAGATGAAGCAGCAGAGAACGTTCTCCTGGTCTAACTGCACATTTTGAAGGCTTCCTGACACTGTAGAGAATATGACCTGGAGCAGGAAGACTTGCATCAGTAAATATATTATATATTGAGCTATAGCCACAAGTCAGGAAGTCAGGGTACAAGTTAGTCCAGGAGCCTGACTTAGGATATGTGTATTACATGGTTAACCATGGGCTCATTTATGGCTTTTAACTTGGTCAGCCTTACTATCCACACCAAAAAAATGTAATAACTGGGAGTGTAGATTAGAAGCCATGCTTTGCTGCAGTTCATTCATTCTGTGACTCTTTATAGTGCATATAAGATCAAAAATAATGGGACAGCTCAGAGTTCTTTGTTCACTGTTTCCACTGGAGACCAGAGAAGTTGCTCTTCTGCATATAGTACAGTTTTAGGAAAGAAGTTCATGGCTCTCCAAACAAGCAGTGTGGGATATGACCCCAGTCCCAGCCAGATCACTGCAGCATAGTCTTTCTAAAAAGAGACTCGGCAGTGATGGACAGTTTGAGATCTGCACTCACTCTTGTGCACTGAACTGGTCAGTTGGTGATGTGCCTTAAAATTGCTGCATTTTAAGGTTTTTATTTCAATTTTGAATTGAAAGGTCAGCATATCAACATATATCAGGTTAACAACCCAGTAAATCCTGATGAGTCTCATGTTGGGGGGAGATCTGAGAGTGCAGCCATTCCCATCACCTTCTCTGGAAGGCAGCTGGATGAAAGAGCCAGAACAAGCTCTGGGTAGATGCTGGATGTGGATAAATCAATGTATCTCTGTACCAGGCAAAACTGGTTATCCCATTTAGGTGTTCAGATTCAAATCTGATGACGCAGGTGAGTTGCTTTCTATAGTCATCCTTTAGAAAAACAAATCTGAGTCTCATCTGCCTCTTTCAGCAGCAGGAGCTGTGTAAAAATCCATCTGCATGAGCACACTCCAGGAGTACATTCAGTAGGAGGAGTACAGCTCTGTGCCCTTCTCACACTGATAAAAAACACCTGCGATTTTCTGATTATCAATAGTCCCAGTGATATTCTATCTCCTTTAAAAAGTGTTTTTTGTTTTCTTTTTTTTTTTTTTTTTTAACCTACGATGGATTATTTTTTCTATGGATTTGTTTCAATGGATAACTTATAGAGTTGGCAGTGGATGGCTTTGTAAAGTGATGGTCTGCCCACTTAAGGTGACAAACAGTATATTATTCAAGCAGTGGCAATAATCTCTACTAGTACTTGTGTACTACTTTCAGTTAATGTATGATTAAAACAATCATTTCTATCTATATATTTATCTGTCTATCTATCTATCTGTTACCCACATGCATCAGTTCATAGGAAGACTCTCCCTTTTCCCTGGAGATAAATCTCAGTAGGAAAAAAAGAGTCATTTGTCCAGAACAGGTGTAGTGTTCAGGTTCTAAGTTTGCATTTTGCTTTGTTTTTGGTATAGAACCCACTTTAAGTTACACTACACCAGTTTCTTTGTAATTACTATTTTGCAGAGATCCAAATCAGCTTAAGCAAAAGGAAAGTTCAGATTAGGTGGCAGGATTCCAAAGACAAAGCCTCTCTGTTATAGGCCTTTCAAATTCAAGTAGGTTTCCCATGATCTCTGTGAGAGCTCATCACAGCTCTGATGCTTGAAAAACAGTGACTTTTAACTACCAAATTGTGCCTCCTTTCTTGTTCACAAAAGTCACTAACCAGTTTTTCAGAAAAGTTAAGCAGAAATCTGCTTGTAGGAGTCACACAGCAGAATACTAATTGATTTAAACAAAGGAGGAGTGGGTCTGTTACAGCCCCCTTTATTGGGATATGACATACATCCGAATTTTCTTTTTGCGTCCTTGTGTTGTTTTGTTTTTTTTCCTTCTGCTCTAGCCATCAATTTAATGAGTGTTGACCCTGTCAATACCAATTTCCTCTTCTCGGGCCACCACGTTCAGAGTTTGGTGGGCATTCAATAGAGATTTACTGTTGACTGGGTAATTTGAGTTCATGTGTGTGGTGAAAAATTAGTGAGGAGAATTACCCAGAAAAGTGGATGCCATGACAATGCATGTCACCATGGTGTGACCAGCTCTGCTGACATAGGTTTCAAAAGCTCTCCCCCTGTGAAAATGGGGCCTGTTTGCAAATTAATTAGTTTCTGGCAGCAGCTTGATTGTTGACCCAAAGTTTGTAGAGTGGAAAAACAATCAGATTAGTGTGTTCAATATAAAGGCCCAGCGCGGTGCTCAAGTGCAGTTTGCCAAACTGTTGAAGCCGTGAATAGAGTGAAACAAATTCTTTTTTGAGAAGCCAAGGCAAAGGTTAAGTGTGATGTGACTGGAGCACGCTGGCCGCGGGGCGGTGGGGAGAGAATTAAAGGTTTCAGCCACACAAAAATAGAGAGTGCTGAGCGAGTTGCATTGAATTTAATGAAATTCACAGCTTCAGACGCAAAAGTGTTTGGCAATGTTTTAGTTTGTGTTAAAGGCAGAAATAAGATGGCTTTGTTTTAAGAAGTTTTCTTTGTCCATCGATGTGGGACCCCAGGGACTGAGCCTCTAAAGAGTATTAGAGACACTTCCTGAGCCTCCACGCTGTTTCTAAGCACCTGCAGACTGAGGTTTGTACCAGTTCCTCCCACTCCCCACCGCACACTAACTGCCTTTATCTCTTATGATTCAATCCAAGCTTCCCATTCATCACCTCCAACATTTGGGCAGGGTTCTTCTTTTAAATAGTGCTGGTGTGGAGGCTCATGGACAAATATATTAGAAATCCATGCTTGTGAATAAATGACTGGCTAAAGCTTGTTATCCAGGTAGTGAGTCAAAAGATAGATACTAAAAAATACAACAGGCCATATCTGTAGCTGACAATACATGACAATGACCCCTATGCAGCCAAGATCTGATTTGTACTCATTACTGTGCTCATTTCATTATTATTCTTCATTCCTTCAATGGCTATTTTTTTATATGTGTTTGCCCTTCATCATCCATTTTTGTCATTCACTGTTATTATCACTCTTGTAATATTTTCTTTGTATCAAACAATCCCTATGCATTTTAAAAACTATTGTTTTCCCACTATGACAAATAGAAAGAAAGAAAATACCAACTATTGTGAAGGAGCCCATGTTCATGGGCAGTTGAGGTATCTTCTCTTGGACCAATGTCTTAGCCCTGTTGGCCTGGATCAGAATGCCTGGCAGACCCAGGGGAATGGGAGGACAGAACTGCTGAGCTCAAAATATGAAGGGCTCCAAACAGCCCACCACATAGCTCCCAGCCCATCAATTAACTGAGATGCCCAGCAGAGTTAATGATGTGAGGATACAGCCCCTTAGTCTGTTCCCGCCTCTTTCCCCCATTCCATAAAATTCCAGTTCTTAGCCTGCGACCTATGCAAACTCTGTGATTTGTTCCTGGTAAGGGGCTGGACCTACCCCCTTCACAGTAACATTCCTGAACCGTGAATTGCTTGTCCCAAAAGGCATTTAGTGTTGCTTGCAATTAACACAACTGATTGCTCAAAGCCGGCACCTGAGGTGGCATGGAGCCAGCTGGAAGCATAATTGGCTCCTTAGCTGGAGAAACATCCACTTCACAGTGGAGTCTGTGATGACGGAATTATTAGTTCAAAGTAAGCCAGGTATGTGAATACCTGTTCTATACATTAAAGCCTCCACTAGCACTAGACACAGATGAATTATTGCAGACTCAAAGCCTCCCTTTCTCTTTGTCTCCGGAACTTCCCCTTCTCTTTGTTCATGAAATCGCACACATTTCAGCCTGAATATTTGTAAGGCTGAGTAATTGCTTTTGTTCTTTGGGTTATTTAATTACAAATCTCAGTAGATGACAGGTCCTCTGCTCTAAAGGAAGACATCACATTTGCACAGTTACAGAATCCCAACACAAATGTGTGTGGCAAATCAGTGACTGCAGATTTATTCATGCCCTCTGGGACCTGCACTGCCTTTTCAGCTTAGCATGCAATATGATTTAAATTACAGCTTGTGCAGAGCTGTGCCTTGGGATTACACTCCATGTTTCCAACTGTTTATAGTTCAGTGAGCTTTAACCTCTGTGATTCTGAAAATTAAATAATGTCACGGCTGATATCAAACTGATGGCTGGTACTAGATTGCTAAATACTGTGTAGTATTAAAAGCCTATTTTTTCAACAAAGTGGAAACATCAATGTATTTAAAACATTGATAGCACATTCAGGTAGTTCAAGAACACAATTCAAAAGTTACACTAGCAAAGAATGGCAAAGCTAATATTAAACTTGGTTATCAAGGATATTGTTTCAACAATTGTTTCCTGTATTTAGCAGAGTTGAGGCTGTGGACTTTACTAGAGCAGGACTGAGCCTAACACAGTGTTTTGTGATGAGGTAGAAACGAAGAGTGTGTAAGATCAGGAAATGTAGATAGAGCATCTGTTGCAGTTAAATTCAAATTTGTTAATTCCTTGCAGAAGTTTCATTATTTCTGAAATACTGTGATATATCAAATGTTATATCTTGAAGACATTTTTGTGCTGTAACTGTGGACATCTTAATATTTCTGTAGCCTTTGAAGAGGAGCAGAGGAAACACCTAATTAGAAAATTCTGTATTTAATATGACATGTAATTTCCCATCAGATTACATTTCATTATTTTCAGGGGTTTAATTGATGCAAAAACATTTAGTCATTTTTCTCCATTTAGTTCTGCAAACCCACGTTTCCAGGGTAGAAACTATTCCAGTCCCACTTGAGCCACTTTACCATGTCCCTCGCCAGGCTCCGTCAGGCAACACTGCGAAACAAAAGGGTGAAACCTGTGTCACCAACAGCAACATTTAGGCCACAGAGCCTCAGTCATGACTGTGTTGTAAGGAAGGGGGAACAGGAAGAGAAAAGGACAAATGGGAGAGACAAACGGATACTTACTCTTCACTTGTAAAGGCATCATGTTGGACTAAATGACAGAAAATAAACAAAGAATTCACACACTTTCAGTTATCAGATATGATGGACAGATCACAGACACACAAAATGTTTGATAGATGGTTCCTCGTTTGATGCCTTTAAGTTTTGACAGTGCAATTGATCCTGAACTTCCTATTTTGCTGCATTGCCAGAGTGATGCTTCTTTTTCCCCTTGATCTTTAGAGTGCCCTATACTACTTATTTCAGGCTTCAATGTCCAGCTTTTAGTTATCAAAGTGGTGTCAGAAATATCCCATCTCTTGCTATTACATTGGATTCCATGGGCTTGTATAAAAGCCATCCATTGTATAAAATTCCATGGGCTTTGTAAAAGGTGGCTGTTAAATTTGATTTTTTAAATGTGTAGCTAAGTGTTTTTACATACCATACAGTAAAAAAAAAAGGATATGGTAAAGTTTATAGTAACATCTAAGAGGTCAAAGTATGCAGGTGATCACCAGCTAATAATTGATAGTCAGAAGCAGTGAATGCCTCAGATGATGTGCCAGTGTACAGATAACATACAGTATTATTGAAATGTGGTAACATTGCTTTTAAGAATCTCAATATCAGTCTCAAATGTAGCAGCAGTGTTGTACAAAAGACTGTTGAGAGTGACCCACCAAAACTGAAGCTGATAAGCCTTTTTCTTCTGTTTTCCCTCTGTTCTGAGATCACTGTATCACTGGTGTCTATAGGCTGAATGTTTCTGTTGGTAACGTGAGCTGCCTTGTAGTGTTACCAGGGAAATTATCTCTTTGAAAGGCAAGGGTTAAACTGTAAGTCTTTGAGACTACCATTTATTGTACAATATGCAGCAGAATTTGATGTTCCCGAGCACTTAGAGCTGCCACAAACACACTGAGTCAATGAAGACAAAATAGTTCAGTTTCTGATTTACCTTTTAAAGTGATAAGCTGGCCTGTGTTTTTGTTAAGTTCCTGGATTATGGAAAAGAGTATTTTTACCATATCTTTATATATGTATAAATTTAATTCCCTCTTGATAGGCTTTAAAGATTTATGTTCAGGTAAGTACAGCAAGATTTGTAGGAAGATTTTGTTAGAGAAGTTGATATAAGCAGAAACAAGATAACTTACAGTGTAACTTACAGTGACAGCTTTTTTACAGATGATCATTCAGAAAAAGGAGAAGAAAAGTTGCTTTAAAGACTGGATTACGTATTTTTCCCATTCAATGCACAGCTCTTATGAAACAGTTGCAAGCATTCAGTGATAATACATTATCTGTGAATATTGCCATATATCTGAGGATTGGTGTTTATTGATTCTTTTACTGCTGTTTGAGCAAAATTCAATATCCTTGTAAGTAAGAAGTGTTCCACTGATGTCAGTGAGATTATTCATATTTCCTGAGCTCTATAATAACATTTGTCAGACTGTAAAATTTGGTAGTCATGGGGCACAGCTCTCTTCAGCTATCCATTCCTCCAGTCTCTGTGTCCTGTTCTCCTGTTTCTCTAAAGGAACTTCCAGTAAGGGCAGAAAAAAGCTCCATGAGAGAGGAAGGTACAAAACCTTTCTGTGTGGTATTTTACATGGACTTGTGAGTCATCAGCTTTTTCGCAAGATTGTGTAAATGGGTTGTCATTATCAATACTCAGTTCTGTTCCATGTTTGACATACTGTCAGCTTTAATATTTTTTTGCCAGACCTGTTGGTAGAAAGCATTCTTTTAAAAAAAAAATCCAGTTTCCCGTTTATTACAGGACCTATATTTTTTACTGCATTTCTTTCTTTTATTACTTTTTAAATACTTCTGTTAAACTTTCTTCCAATTCCTCTCCCTGCGGTTTATGTATCACAAGCAAGTGTGCTGCAAAGTCCTCCCTCACTGCTTTTAAAAAACACAAAAATTTTGAGTCTGATACAATGAAATTTTCATTCTTAAAAGTCACAGAAATTACATCAAATATATCTGAAGTGCTGTCAGTGAATAAATAAAAACGAAGAAGGGTTTGCTTGTACAGAATTAAAGTATAAACCAAGGAAACAATGTTTGAGAAGAACAACTTTCTGACAGTGCGGGTTCTATTGCAAAACATTTCTATCTGAAGCAACTTCACAGTTTTCATCTCACCTGTGCTATCAAATACTTTTTTTTCTTTTTTAATGAACAGAACTAAGTTTCACATCAACAATAAATCAGTGCATTATTTCATTATTTCAGTTGTGTAAAACCCTGCTAATACCTTCTGTTGACTGAAGCTAGATTAAGTTGGAAACACACATTGTGCTCACATGACTACTGAAAGAGGTTGTCATAACTGATGCTATCACACTGAATACCTCAGGTTCTGCTGAGGGGTTTTGCTTCCTCTTACAGATGGCTTACTGCATTTTGTGTTGCTGTGCTACACTGACATATGAACTAAAACCAGTCATTCACCCAGCCCTTTCCTCAGTCTTTGCTGCCATCCCTCATTAATCCTACTTTAATGGATTTTGTGTCAAGTTGCTTTACACTAGCTGTAAAAGTTCATTATACCAACAAAACATTTCTCTTAGTTTGACAAAATTACCTCAGTTCTTTAGCCAAATCTAAAGGATTTAACAAAGAAATTATATTACAGGAGATTGGAAAGGTTAAGGAATTGCTACAGGAGTGTTCTCTGCTGGATGACTCCTTGGGAACTGGCATGGGCTGATGATCATTTCCAAATGAATGAATATCTCTCACTGAGAGTTGAGGCTATGGTAGAGTCCTGTCCACTTTTTGATGTGACATCAGGGAGGAGATTTTTTTTTACAGCTACACAACCTCTTCCACACACTTCAAATTGAACCTGGCAGTACAAAATTTGGAGGTTTTCTTCCTGTTTTCAAAATAGATGATTTTTGTCACAAAGGACATGTTTATTCACTTTTTAGGTAGAAAAAAGTAATATTTCTGTGGACAAATGTTTCCGGAGACAGGGTTATGCACTGCACGGAGCTGACAGAGAAATGTTAGGAATTTAGCTTTCAGGAGACACAGGCTGAAGATATGCTTGTCAAGCCAGTGCGGTTCAGCTTTTGCCAGTCATACTGCTGAGGGCTTTCCCATTTTCCCTACACTGGAATATGTTTGCCATGTTAATCCTTAGCTATTCCTCACACTCAGCCAGGTATTTGCCTCCTGCAAAGTGCTGTGTCAGGAGTTTGGCTGATGGTGTTGCTGTAGTATGTTCCCTCTGCCTTCAGGACACCACCTTGTACCCTTAATTTCCAGGTGGCAAAGAAGAAGAATATTCCACCAAGACATAAACACACATCTCTCAGCATTCAGAAAGGCCTGAGAAAATCACATTAGTGGAGAGGAACAGGTTTGGTTTTTGACTTTTAGGATCAACTGTCATAAACTGCTTCGGCATCTCCAGGGACTTGTGCTTCACCTGTGAATCTTCAGAGCTTACAAAAGGCAGACCTGTAGCATGGCTGTATATGCCAAAAATCTGTAACACCCCAAATCAGAAACATCTTTTGTCTTCAGTGCCTCCACGCTCCACTTCCTCCCCTAATACATCACTTCTTAGCATAAAGACTGTGGTATTTAGTTCTTGTCACTCATCCAGGCTTGTAAAGATGTAGGTTACACAGTTAAGGCACAGGCTTTCTAGTGTTTTTATTTCCAAACATCAATGTCAAAAACTTCAGATAAATGACTGAGAGAGGAAGAAACAGGCTCTTAGCTGGAACTCTCATTAGCTTTAAGGAATACAGAAAATTGAGATGAAAGTATTCCTAAATGGAGACAATGTGCTGCAAGCCTCACTTTCAGTTCTGTGATGGACACTAGTTTTCTCAGTTGCCCAATTACTCTCTCTGAGGGACAAGTAAATAAGTTTAAAATTAATTGTGTTGATAGATATACCACAACCTTAAAACATAATCAGTAATGGAAAAGAGGTGTTAATTTTGCTTGTTGTTCTCTAAGGAGGTAATAATCACCTCTTTTAAATTAAATAGGGTGGATAGATCATAGCATTGTTTTGTGAGAAATCTAATTTATGTTCAGCATTAAGCTGTAATTTTACTGAACTTTTGTATTCACTTTTCTTCACCATATAATTAGTCTTTAACAGGGAATCAAAATTATTTTTGTCTCTTTAGAACAAAGGCTTCAGAAACTGATAATTGCATCAGAGATCAACATTTTCTCCCTTCTCCTGTGGAAGCTAAAATGTTATTCCCAAGATATGTTAATGCTGAATTATGCCTCTAAGGCAGAGGAGATGAGGGATCTTGGGGTGGTGGCATTGTTTTGGCAGGTACTAAGGGACTCGTTCACACTACTCTAGAGGTGCTGAGCACCCCAAACTGAGGTTGTGCTCCTCTTACTGTCATTTGGCTCTGCATCACTGCCAGCCCCCGGGAGGCCACCCATGGCTCAGTCCCCAGCCTGGCCTTGCCAAGTTTTCACTTCTGCTAGATGCCCAGCCAGCATGGAGCCTGAATGCTTTAAGATGTTACAACACACTTGCCCTTCTTTGCTTTTGCCTTAAATACAAATCAGTCATTCTTTTAAAAAACCAATCATTTAAATTCAGTTTTAACATCTCTCACAATGAGAATGATGCATAGATAACACTTATGGTCAAGCCACTGTAAAAGCCACAAGGACTAGACTCCTGTTGCTGTATGTGTAGGTGTACCATTGAGGTGTAGAAGAATTTACACGTGTAAAAACATGGTGTGTCTTTTTTAATGCACATCTCTGCGTGTTACATTGCTGCTGCACCCATGTATTGAAATGACAGCAGAGTGATATATTGTTGCTACTTTTAATACCTTTCATCCTTGAAAATCTGTAATCACTTTATGTCACACAAGTCACCACTGAAGCATAGCAGTTGGATTCTGCAGAGGAAGGGTTTATTGGTTTGTTTGGGTTAATTACGAAAAGAGTTTTGAATAAAATAAAATATAATAAAATTAAATTTTTAAAAAGTACACTATTGAAATTAAAAGAAGCCCTAGTTAAACCTTATACTTATTAGCCTGTTTTATAATCTGTGTCACAAAAATTGCCTCTACTAATCTTTGAAAAATTATTAAAAAACAGGATATCACTTCTAAGGAGAAACTAGCTGACATAACTAACACACTACTTTAAGATCATCTTGACTCAAAGATAAACTGCTTGAAGAATATCATCAGTCTTTAAAACTCTTTTCTGATGGAAATTTCCATTGCAAAATCAATGAGGGACCATAGGGCTTCTTACCTTGTAATAGCTGCTGACAGCTTGATCATGCATGGCCTGCATGCCGCACATCCTCCTGACTTTGTAAACAGCATCTTTAAATGACATCTCTACTCTGTGGTCTGTCCTTTCTATGTTAGCATCTGACAATAAGTTACCACAAAACCCTCATATTAGCTCCATAATAGCCACAAGTTATCCCTTGTGCAAAGAGGATTCCCACTTTGAGGATGTGGTCTGATGCCATCCATGTTATTGAGGAGCTTCACTGGAAGTAGTGAATCCATGAGAGCTCTGCTGCATTTGCCTGAATCAACAGCAGCAAGAGGAATGTGAAAGCTGAGGAATTTAAATGAAGGGACTTTGAAACATCACTAAAAGCTTTGGTGTTTTGTAAACTACATTCGAGTGTGTAAAACCACAAACCATCTTAGCTCTCTCATCACCACATATTAACAGCTTTGTCCTCTGGTGACCTTGCCGAGGCAGAGGCTCTGCTCTGCACATTTGTGACTGGAGCTGCAAGTCTCCTCTTTGTGGGTAGTAGGGCTCACTGTGAGAACAAGTCCAGATTTTCTGAGGACAGTGTTGGGCTCTGTGTGCTGGGTCTCAGTGGACCGGCGCTGTATGTGATTATGAAGTCCTGAGCAGCTGTCTATTTTTGTTGTTGTTAAATTTTTAATTTCAGCTTCTCTAGTCTTCCTCTCCTCAGGGTCCCAGTCACCCTCCAGTACTTTTCATTAAATTATAGCAATTGCAGTTTTACTGAGCATAAAATTTCCCTAGTTTCCTAGAATTTTCTTGCTGTGAACTGATAAATTAGTCATTTTGACCGTAAATATATAATAATAGGGGCACCCAGTTCAAACTCTTTACAAAACATTTCCTAAGAGAACTGCCCTTTGGCTCCTGTCAAGTGATGAAGAGATGACCCCAGCTTCTGTTCCTTCAGCTTACTCAATCTTGACAGCTGAAGGTAATTTCTGTGCCTCCAAGTTTATAGATCTTCATTAAAATGCTAATACAATTCAGTTAGAAAGCCAATTTCTGACTTTTATTGTTTCTTGCTCTTGGGGGTGTGTGTGTATTTGTGTGGTTGTTGCTGCTAAAGAGTAACATTTGTTAAAGAACCAATGCAGATCAATTTACCTTCGCTTTTCCTCAACCTGAAATGCTGAGACAGGCAAAACATGTTTCCATTACTTAAATAAGCAAACAATGGCATATAAATCATAGAGGCAGCTGGACCAAGGTGTCATTTTCATGAAGAGCCAGGTTTCTCAGGAAGGACAGTTTAATGGGCTGCTGCCAGTGAAACGTCTGCAGAGCTGGTAATTGCAGGAGGGCACACAAAGTGGTGTACAAAGGTGTCATGTGGGATCTGAGAAATAGCACCACAGCCAAGACAACTGGAAAAAGGAGACTGAAAAAGGTGTGGGCTTTAATAATTTGCTTCTTAAAGGCTGATTGTTTTAAATAAAAATCTAAGTTTTTATTTTTAGCTTGTTCATTTTGGCTGCAAGATCAGAGAAGTGTTTTTAGCTGTTATTTTATTTTGATCGTGTTTATGCTGTGGCTTTGTTTCTCCTTTGATCATGCTTAAACACGTTTCAGAAATGTTTGTTTGATGTATGCTGTTTTTTAAAGCACTTTTCCACATTGTCTGCTTGTGTTTTTTAAAAGCAATGAATCATTGCAAAATATTTGCTGTCAAATAATTTCTTAAGTCCATTTTCCCAAAACAAGCTTTCTGGACTTTCAGCCAATGGGAGACTGCTTTCAAACAAGAAAGTGTTGAACTGTTGTAACAGCATTTCTGAGGGCTTCATGGATTAGAGGCAGTTTTAGGGTTGCAGAATACTCCATAAATCATACTCAGAAATTTGAAGTCATTTCATCTACCCCCAATAGGTGCAGTGCACTGAGATTTACAGTTGTTACTGGTGGGTTTGGATCAAAGTCCCACTTCCCATTCAGTAAAACTTGCTTGAAGTTCATTCCAGCATTTGTTTTGTGGCTGTGTTGAATGTATGAAATAGGTCAACCCTGACTGAATTATTTTAACCTTCCCATGGGGACCCCTTGATACCAAACCTGTTTAATTTTGCAGGGTAAGGCAGGGCAGTCTTGATAGTTGAACATACACATTCATGGATGACATTCTTTCTTCTGCTGCATGGGTGAGCAATTAGGAGAGTCAAGGAGAAGTCCCTAATTCCCTCATCTGTGGATATCTCCCTTCCAATCCTCAAAGAAGAGCAATAAAAAAGTGCTGTGCAGCCCATGGAGAGGGCTGTGTTGCGTGACTGCTGGCCATCTGGCTGATTGATTCATCAGGACCCTCAACAGCCAGTAGTGAGCATGGTCTGAAGCCCTGGGGTTAAATGCAAGAGTGCATCAAGCCTTGGGCAGGTCAAACAGATCCTGCGCTATTGAAACAATAAAGAACACACTGCAGATCACTGGTTCACACCACCCACTTCTTAGCTTTATAACCCATGAAATTATCAACCACTTTTCTCTCCCTCTCTCCACACATGGTATCGTGATGTTGTTTCTGTAACCATTACATTCATTCTGAACAGAAATTAATCTATTTCTATATGCAACAGAACACATGTAGCCTGCTCTTCGTTTATTTGGTTCACTGCATAGACATAGATCTGTTAGATGGAAGAGGGGAAAAAACCAAACACCACATGGTAACAAGAGCAAGGGCCCTATAACATGAAGAACCACTCTTTTATTGACTAAAATGTATCGATTTAACTAGATGGCAAAACAATCCGAGGTGTGCTCAGTAAGAAGCATCACTGTTGTTCAAAAATAACTGTTCCATGAGGTACAATGGATGTGTTTCTAATATGGGGCTGTGTGGTTACTTCATTTTCAGGGATGTAGTTAGGATTATTAATCACTAATTGAAAATCTGAATCCATCTCAGATGAGCACTGGTAAGAAGTGTATGCAAAGCATACTCACATGTGCTCTAGCTGTGGCATTAATTTTATCTGCCTGCCTCACAACCCTTTTGTCTGCTATCACTCTGACAGAATCACTTGAAATACATATTTTCAATTTATTCAACTGTTTTTCTATCATTGTTGTGTCAGTCCTGCTTTAATACTAAACTGTCTTACTGTTTCTAGGTTCACTTGCAAAATTATGAGAGGGAAAGAAAAGAATAATAATATGCTAACTGAGGGCAAGTTTATATAACCAGTGCTATATCAGCAATATTTTTGACTCAAATGGGACTCCCCACAGTATCTTCATAGGCCAATGTAAAGTTAGATTTTTGATGCCTGATAATATAGTGATTTATTTTAGAACTTGATATCTTGTGATTTACAAAACCCATTGTGCTAGAAACAAATCATTCAACCATTTGGGAATGTGTTTAAGTTTTGGTTGAATATTATTTTTTACCCTTTTTCATTAAGACCTTAAGGATGTAAAAACAACATATTCAGAAAAGAGGTTCTCCAGATCCAGTAGCCAAGAACAGTGTCTTCTAATGGGTATCCTCTTTCTCTGATGAATCCTTCCCCAGGCTGCAGTGCAGACATTTTCAAGCTGTAACCCTTGTTTCTTGAGATTCAAGTTGCATGCAGAGCCCTAGTATATCATATAAAAAATGGTCTAGCTATTATTTATCTTGGGTCACGCGTCAGTGTAACATGAAGGCTATTAAATGCATGCTAGAAAGAAAGGAAGCACATTTAATAGCTTACATTACTGGGGTTTGGGGTGGAGAGCTTAAGATCGCAGACTTTTCATATTCTCAGATGTCTAAAAATGTTTATTTTAACAGACAATAGGTAGTAGACACACTTTCACAGAGATCTGTTGTGTGGCCTGTGTTGTTCAACATGTTCATAAATAACCTGAAAAAGAGGCTGGATGAGAGGTTGGAGTTTTTTTTCACATGAATCTAAGTTATTCAGCATAGTGAGACAAAGGAAGACTGTGAAGGATCACAAAAGGATCTTATGCAACTGGGTAGCTAAGCAATCAGATGACAAATTAAATTATTCTTGATGAATGATGTAGTGATAAACCATGGGGAAAACCATGAGGAAAACATGCCTATCTTCACATATAAAAGAATGGGCTGTGGACAGAGCACCACCAATGAAGAGTGAGGTTCTGGGGTTATGGCACATAAGTTCCATGGCAATTTCAGATTACTTCTTAGGAGCTCTCAAATCCATATTAAATGTTAGGAATTAATAGAAAAAGAAAAACAACAGAGAATTCAATAAAGAGAATTGCTATAGCCCTTATTAAAGAGCACAGTTCATCCACAACTTGATCACTGAGCATTTTTCCAATTGAGAGGAACCAAATGAAGTTATTAAGATCAATGTTCAAAACACAAAATCAGAAGTAAATTTTAATTCATTACATTGTGTAGGTGAGGAACAAATTCCAAAAGGACATGCTGAATGCTGGAAATTTTCATGGGTTTAAGATGAAACTAGACAGATAAGTGGATTCAAACACTGTTGAGAGTTAGTAAGCACACAGAAAACAACAAAGCTCAGGGAAATCAGCTACACTGAAAATAACTGAAGGAAGGGACTTTATTCTTGGAGACTATTATTTGTACTCTCCATATTCTTTCTTGTCTTGAATAATTACTTCTGAACAATACTGGAGTTTGTGTATTGGTCTAAGCAAACTTGGTCTCAGCCAGTAGGGTCATCCTTCTGTTCTGATATATATATGTAGGTGTATACACACACACGCACAAGTACATGATAATATATACATACATATACACACAGAGCACATGATAATATACACATACACACACAAAATTATGCAGTATGTACTCATATAACAGAAATATCTAAACTTTTATATGCATAATATATCAAATTATGTTGCTTAAAAACACTGCCACTCTTAAAAAGGCAATGGGTTGCATAGGCCAGCTAGTGCAAACTGGCAAAACATAGCAAAGTTCATTATTTCCATGACTATATAGCAATAAACATATACTGAAAAGATGTTAATACAGACACTAAAATAGCTTACAGTTTCATATAGGAACAGGACTCTGAGTAGTTAAATATAGTTCACAGTTAATTATCCCAGCAGGATGTAGAATGGTT
>QWTY01029398.1:0-11212 GCA_008033365.1 Pseudorectes ferrugineus | reverse complement strand
AAATGTTTCCGGCCTTATCGCTGTCTGGGGACCGTGCTTTGCGCGCCGATACGCCGCATCTGTGCGCGCTAAGTGCTTAACAAACAAATCACTCGCGCTGAGCAGCGCCATGTGCAATATTGACACCAAGTGCAGTTGGAAGCAGGAAATCACTGATTTTCAATTGATATTTAACCAGGAAATCATTTACTATTGATTGTTATTAGGCAGACACTGTTGTACTGAATTAGCACAAAATAATCTGATACATGATAAAACTACCATTAATCAAGGTAATATTAAGTGAACTTAACTGAAAACTTCAAACAATTTTTCTCATTTGTTTTAGCCTTCCACATCAATCTACACAACCTACTTACACAAGATACAGTTTATTGCTAAGATGAATGTTTTCTTCTGTATTTACAAAAATGTCTCACGTGTGGGCCTTCACATCAGAAAAAGTCTTTATACAGCAGTTTCTCCTAAAAGATTGTTTGACAACTGATACCACGCAATTGCACTGCCAACCCTTTTTCCCCTAGAGAAAAGTGGAGGTATTTCAGACACAACATCTGATAACAATTTCAATAGCCTGTCTTTTTAATTTTGAATCTTCAGATTACCATACTATATCAGCATCTTTTATTTTGATGTGGGATCATATTCAACCTGTATATGGCTAACTTAGGGATCACAACCAGTGCAGTCTCAAAGTTCCAGAGAATAGCATTCCCTTCAGATCACCCGTAATCCAGAGCTTTCAGACCTGACCCACAGGCAGGCAATGAAGAGAAGTTAAATTACAGTTGTGGAACACAATATTCTGTATTTCTGTTTATGCTTTGCATTGCACAGACATATTAAAATATGAACTAACCCTATACAACATAGGCATCTCTGTGAGGTATCCAGTTGGAATACAGTCTCCCTTTGATCCATGTCTTGCCAATAATGATAGAAAGACACCTCAACACAATAAACAGATGAATGAACAGAATGACGAACAGAAATAAATTGTTATGTCCATTAACTACAAAGAAATGACACAGAAATGCTGGCTTGTCCAAAACCCCAACAAACACCTAAAGAAAGCCAGAAATGGTTCTCAGTTCTATCAAGCTCTGGTTTGGTATCTTACGTTTAAGATGCCTTCTTACCATATGTGCTTCCAAAGACACAGATTCCTCAATGCCTTATTGATCAGGGCCTTCAATTATAGCAACATCTTTGAGCAACAGAGGAAAACAAAATTATTTTCCATCAAAATATTTAAACAAAAAAATTTCAGTAGATTTTTCTTACTTTACCTCAGAGGAAAAGGCCTGGCTGAATCTTCCAGCTTTAGAGAAAGGTCTGAGTGAGTTTAAAGCCAACTAATAAATTAGTTAATTAATGAATTGGCAGCTCCTGAAATAGTTGCCACATTTTAAGTTACACACATTTAAACCCAGCCTTTTATCTCAATTCTTCTTCCTCTTTCAGTGAAATTTCACATCATCTGTTCCTACAATATCACACCATCAACCTCTGAATTTTCTTTATGTCAAACAGATCCCTTTTCTCAAAAAAGTTACCCAGTCTTCTTTATTACACAGACTCTCAAAACTACAACTAAATCAGTTTTATTTTTCAGCAACCCATCTTCACCTCTCTTCTTCTCCATCCCCAGACATCAGCAGTCATCATTTTCCCATTATGCAACCCACATTCCCCAATACAAATCACAGTGCTAAAATCACTGCTCTTCTTTGTTCTCTAACAGCTTATCTCCCTTTACTACTCCCTTCCCTCCCTCCATCATATCTGTCAAACAGCACAAGTTTCCCAACCTCTCTTCCCTCCTTCCAAGCTATCTCTAAATTGCCTCATGTGAATCCTCCTCCTGTTCTCATCTTTCTGCCCCTCTGTTTTAGGCTTTGCTCTCTCTTTTGTTATTCACCAAGTTACTTTTCTTCTCTTTTGTCATTCACTTGCAGTGCATTTCTCCCACAAAGTATCTTAATCATAATGCTACAGAGAGATGTTTAAATCCCCGTTAATAAGAAATGTGGATATTGAACCCATGTATTTCACACAGCTCAATACCTATTGTCTCACTCAGCCAAGTCTATTGTAGGCTCCATGGGGCAGGAGCATTTTCCCCTTGTATATCTGTACAGTACCAAGTACTCTCCTGGAGCTCGGCAAGTAATAAAGCAGTTGTGTATCTTAAAGGAACAAGATAACACAGTAATAATGATCATAAGCATATGCAGTAACTTTTCTCCAGATGGATCCCAAAGCACTCTATACCATTTGCCAATTAACAGTACAAAATGAAGTATTTACATAGGAATAATTTCACCCACGAACAATGGCATAATGCCAGCCATGCCTTAATTGCATGAAGTTACACAATACAAATTTAGGACAGGAAGTGAAGACTCACGTCATATTTCCAGGGAGAATTAAGGCTGGAGTATTATAATCACCAAAACTAGTTGTAAAATGCAAATAAATTCACAATAAAATAAATTACACTTATTTCCAGAATTGAGGAAACATCCTAAGAATTTTTATCTGATCAATGATGAGAACAGTTAAACCCAACCCAAACTCTGAACACTTTCAAAGATTGCTGCAGTTAAAAAAAAAAACCCAAAAAGACCTGGTGTACTCCTGACTAACTTTATTAAAAACTGGAAACCAGCCAGGACCTGAGACTTCTTCAACAACTGTTGTAGTGATTTCACTCATCATAAACTGGGACTCCAGATGACAGGAAATACCATGTTGTGGAAATCCAAAAAAAAAACCAATTTGACTGTGCATTCACATATCCAGAGTTAAATTTTAATTTAAATGAATTAGATTAATAAAAGCGGAAGTAATTCCTGCTCATTTCTTTCCTATACATTGCAAAAATCACAGGTAAGTTTATCACTAATATCTAAACCAAAGTTCCCTAAGTAAATGTAACACTTAGTTCTCAAAAGACTCTGGATTGGGTAAAGTCCTGGCATTGGTCAAATCATTTAGAATGTTTTCACTAACTTTAACACAGTCAGAGTTTCACTCACAGTCCATGGGATACAGGAGTGTATAATGAAAAAAATATTTTGAATAAATTACTCAATGATTGCTCAAAATTTATGAATAATTTATTTGGAAAAGAGTATTCAACCATACATGAAGCTCGTCAAAGAGGGGCAAATGTATTTCTGAGTCATTTATTCAACAATTAATGGAAAAAAACTATTCACAAATGTCATTCAAATAAGCTCTAGACTATAGTAACTTGGTTTCCAGTTGACTCAGTATGCCTTTTAGAAAAGTTCCAAGTTTTCCTGCACACTAAGCTTGCTCTCATTATTTGAGATTCTCTTATTTCTATTTTTCCCTCTCCCCCAGCAAAATAGCATCTTTTTCCAGTACCATCACCATTATTGCAGGCCTGACTTGCTTTGACTGCAAGCCCAGTATCCAACTCCTATGAAGTGATCTTTCCCTTCACCAAGAAGCCTGAAGCAAAGAAAAACAAGCATGTATATATATTTATATAAGTTTGAATTCCTGAATATATCTACTAGGTGGGGAGCAGAGAAGAAATCCAGCTCAAAACAAGGGCATGAGTCAGAGGAAACACAGAAGAGGTGAGACAAGAGTTGGTAGCCGCTTTCCTTCAAAGCCCCTCTTCCAACCACGTCCATGCTTGGACACGCGTGCCTGGAGGGATCCGGGAGCACCAGTGCACAGCCAGAGAGAACTTCCCTTCTCAAGCCACAACATGATTCATTGCAGCCACTGGAGAATTAGGTTGCTCTTGAACAGAAATCCTGGCATTTGGTGTAATTATGCTTTCTTAACTATAGAAATCCTAGATGCAGGAAATTCATGTTGTTATCATTGTTTTTCCAATATGCATTTAAGATGCAGCACTGTAAACACTGGCTGGTGTCCCTGCCTCAATGGGATTTTCCCAGTGCTTTGAGCCCAGTATAATGGAGTGCACTCATCTTTCAACAACCTGACATTTTTTTTTTCAAATGCAATTTAAACAATACAGGTCAGATTTAAAGACACAGCAAGACAAACAGCTGTGCTTTACTTTTTTTTTTAATGTTATTCACTAGCATTTAATGAGAATTTCCAAGGTACTGCAAATCACCAAGGGTAAACAGAAATGAACTGCTAAGTAGAATTTACCTGAAAAGGAGGGAGAGATGGAAGAAGGGCTGTATGATGCTATGATAAATATGAATAAGCACTCTTTGTACGCAAGAAGTGCAGAAATCGGTGACTTATTTCCTGTGCTCTGAGTAAGAACAAAGGCAAAGTGAAAGATGCAGAAAAGATCAGAGTGCAAGACTGTATAATAGCTATTCCAAAGCAAAACAGTCACTATTTTTCAACCAGATCAGCTTTAAAATAATGGCTCATAGAACTAGGTACAATATTTTCTTAATTTAGAATTTTGTAATGCAATTTGATTTGGCATCTAGAATATATAATCATCACCAGAATGTAAATGCTATAATCCTCCTGACATCTATTCTACCTACTCTTTTTGATGTTATTTTGGCTTGACTAAGAAATTGTACCACACCAAGTATTACTTTTATTAATAAAGGTTAAGCATAGCTGAGTGCTGCTTAGCAAAATCTTACTTACCTGAATAAAAAACTACCTAAAAATTATGAACACACACAGCAATGTGCATGCTTTCATTTCCACATAATATACATCCATTAACTCTTACTGTGCATTAGAAGTTATCAAAGAGTTACGTGCCCTGGATCACCTCAAAGAGATTTATTTAACAGAGCATGATTTTAAAGGTAAGTTTTGAATCCTTGGACTGTTTGTTGGCCTGT
Source organism: Pseudorectes ferrugineus (assembly GCA_008033365.1). Classification (NCBI taxonomy): domain Eukaryota; kingdom Metazoa; phylum Chordata; class Aves; order Passeriformes; genus Pseudorectes; species Pseudorectes ferrugineus. The sequence goes on along the minus strand of QWTY01029398.1, from coordinate 6,377 downwards.
ACCAAAGAACCCAGGTCTGGAGGTGGAAAGAGGATAAAAAGTACGTGATGTGGTTTACGGTGCAAGTCACTCCTTCATATATTCATCCAAGTCACACCTGAAGCCACGCAGTGCCAAGGACAAGATACCACTGGAGGTGCTGCCTTTCAGAGGAGATGTACAGCCCGATGTTAACCTACATGAAACCAGCAGAAGGATAAGGTCATAGCTGGGAACAAAAGAAGCAATTTGGGGAACCTGCTGATCAGTGAACAGCCCTGGGGCTTAGCATAGGCTTGGCAGGATCTCCAATCCTCTGACCTCGCTGATTAGGAAGAGGGGAGAAGGGAGGAGATGGAAGGAGTTTGTAAGGAAGATGAAAGAGCAATTGAATCCTGACAAAAACAACCTTGCAGAGACCCCTGTGTCTAATGTCAGCAGTTAGTTTGCATTTTCACATTTAATTTGGACACTGCTGGACCAAAGCCTCCCAGGCACAACCTGTCACCACGCTGATTTCAACGGTGTTAAAGTGGGATGCATTTGTTCTGTAGACTACATATTAAACTGCCATCATCTCCTCTTTATGCTTGTAGCACTAGACTGAGATTGCTTCTCAACATTTATTTCAAGCAGCAGCCTTGCCACATAACAGCATTCATGCCACTGACCATTTAACAACCAACACTCTGAAAGAAAAGAAGCCTCTTTCTTTTTCCCTCCCCTGTCCAGCAGATCAATGTTCAGGTCCCATCCATTCCCTATGGAAATGACCCTTCTGTAAATATCCTGTTAACCAATATTTACCGCACTGGCACAGAGTCCAAAAGGTAAACTTGGAAAGAGGTGAGTTCAGCCCTCATAAACAACTAACCAAGAAATGCTTCGGGAACAGCAGGCACGTAGGATTCGTTAGCTGTAGCAGGGCTACAAAAGCCATTCACAACACCCTTCTTGACACTGCTTTACTTCTCCAGGACTCTGCTTGCTAATAAAACTGCAAAAGGATTAACCAAGGAGTTTCACAGAAATCACCACAAAATGTCTTAGCATTTTAAAGCAGAAAACCCTCGGCATCGATTTTACAGATGACATATTGAAAAGGTTGGGGTTTTTTGTTGCTTTTTTTTTTTTCTCTTAAAGAAAATAGGATTAGAGGTAGAGGCTTTTATATACCACCACTTCTGAGACATATGTTCTGCTCTCCCACCAGTTATGAAGTGATTACTGGAGTGGCACAAACAGATTTTTTTAACAAAGTAAAGGTGTGATTTTCTCAGGTTCTGTGAGAACATGCACACTTATTTTTACCAACCCAATCTGTTTTCCAGTAGTTTAATGTCCGCAGGGTTTATAAGGCTATCCTAGGTGTTGGAATCAACGTAGTTTGCAGGGTGCTACCTGACTATGGAAGTTTAAAGAAAAAGACACAGAGAAAGCAGAAATTATATAAGACTCAAAGTAACTTGGAGACCAATTTAAATATACAAAAAGACTGACCTTTTTTTGCTGTTTGCCCATATACAGTACTCTAAAGCCTGAAGGCCTTCATACCATAAATACTTGTTTAGTTTTAGAAACCTCACTGAAGATCTATCCCTAAATAATTTACATATACAGCCTGACTTTTAAAAGTATCATTTTTACCCCACAAAAAGGAATTTGATCTTATAAACACTTACCGCCAGGAACAGCAATTCCCATGTGGAAAGTGGGACTTGATTTCTTGCACTTTGTCTATTTAACCTGGCCGTAAAATGTTACTAAAGGCACAGCTGAAGAGAACTGATTTTATATCAATTCACACCAATTTTTCAGTGTATAAAAACCAAGCCAAGGAGATTTCACTACAAGGCAGTGTAGAGAAAGCATTCACACCTGAATTGGACTGCTCACCTATTCCAGATTCTCAGCCAAAAATCTATAAACACACCAACAGAAGGCAATGCTCCTCCAAGAGGCTCTTAAAGCTAAATTTTGGTCTGTTACACTGGGACAAATTTAGAATAACCACTTCAAATGCAGTGAAGATACTCAGGACCAGAGGAAGTGAGAACAAAATTTGGTAGGGACTGTACAGGGAAGTAGTCAATTAACATTTAATCCTTGATGAAAACCTTCAAGGTTGAGTGTACATAAAAGAATTTACACTGGTTTAAAAACCAGTTTATCTGAAAATTCTTTCATGGATATATTTCAGGCTACCATACAGCATCTTAGCTCATGATTTAGCAACAGAATCTAGACTGTAGATTTCCAGCCTGGCTGAAATCTATGCATTTGAAATTCTGCAAAGTTTTGATGCCATTTCAAGTATAACACTTCTGAAAAAAAACCAACCCTCCTTTTCTAAATCCCTGAGACTTTACAGGTAGATAAAAGTGTTACGTAGGACAATATCCTTTCAGTATTTTTCTGCTCAAATGGCTTTACTTTGTCAGTACTCTTAACACAAGAGGGCTGTAGGGTATTTTGTTGACACAAGATAGCTCAGCCTTCCTAATCAAAATTTTTCAGAAGAACAGTCTTCATCCTTACCTCTATGCTGAGGGATCGGACAGTGAGGTCAAAGTCATTAGTCCCTGACAAAAGCCATGGCAGGTCCCACTAAGCATGCTCGGTAGGATATTTTTTTGTTGTTGCTTGTTATTTTGGATGAACAGTATCCCCTCCTTGAAAACTGGGATTTTCAGTGCAGCCTCATATGAGTTAATGCGGGCACATTTGCAGGAGCAGAGAGGCCTTGTGTTCACAGCAGCACAGGTGGTGGAGACCCTTTGGCACAGGGCTGCACCCTGCTCTTTGAAATGCAGCTTTCATGAAATCAGAGGTTTAACTGTAAAGTTGAAAGGAAAATGGAGACTGGGAAAAACTCCATACATCAAAACTTAGGGAACAGATAATCCTTTTGTAGGAAGTACCCAGAGATTGCCCTGGTCATTTCATTTAGACCTCTTACCATGCCAAAGGCACTTGTGATATCGAAGTTGTTCTTACAGCTTTGTTTTTCCCTGCTTGCCCACTGAAGTATTTCCTACTGCTGAAACAGCTCCTCAGTGATGGAATTGGTGATGTTTTGCCCAGGTTTTTTCACATAAGTTATCTCTTCTTTTCCACTCAATTTCCTGTTGGTTTTGCCAAATTTGTATCAGCAAAGCTATGAACAAATAGACATTCCCATTTTAAAATTTACTACGCATACTGTTTTATTCCATACCTACACAATCATATCAAACACCTTGCATGAATTATAACATGGTATTTTTATTTACTTTTACTATCTGCTTATTACCATCATTTAAAAAAAAAAAAACCCACAATAGAAATAGAAGTGCAATAATCTATGGCAATGCAAAATACAAGTATCTGCTTCAGATACACAGAGGCAAAGAAATTAAAAGAGACTTAAACTCTGAGCTAATGCTTCATCCCTAATTCATTCTCTTGTACCCATATATTGAACTCTCAGTACAATGAATCTGTGAAAAGACACATTAATGTGTTGTGGAACTGGTGTACAATAAATTGATAGGGAATTTAATGTAACTCTGATCAGAGACTGGGTCAGAGATTTCAGTGATGAGTAATGAGCCAGGCAAATAATTCATATTTTAATTCAGTCTTTTCTTAACTTTTTTGCTTTTATTCATACCCCAAATACTTTTGGGGAAGAAGGCTTCTGCTGAGGCATCCTACACAAGGCAGTGAATGTCTGATAGCAGTCAGTACTTTGTGATTTAACTGCACTGGTATTTCTTAAAAGTAAGAGGTCATATGTCACAAAGCAATCTCAGGGTCTGAACGTCTTCTCTTAAAGATTACTAAAAATTATTAAATCCCATTTGCAACAGGAAGAACATACTAGTGTCCTAATATTGCAGAGTATGTTTTTACTCAAAACATGTTCACAATCCTATATTCTAACGAAGTAAAAATATCTTACATAGTATTAACATCAAATTGAACAGAAACTCATGCTCTGTGATAGATTTTTTCCAAGAAGAAAAGCTTGCTTTTCAAAGTTCCTTCTGCATCAAGCTTGCTTTTTTAGATTTGCTATGAAATGAAACAAGATTTTTAAAGAGTGGAGATTTGGAAAAAATACAGAAACGATGTAACCTTTCCACTGTAAATACCCATGCTGAACTGACAAAGGAAAGTAGAAGGTGTATGCAAAATCACTGCAAATAAATTGCTACATGTGCTGTATCTCGTAGAACTGCTGAACAGTTTTTATTACATTTTTGTTCATTGGAGATTGCTATAGAGATCTCTGCATTGCAAGTAGCCACACCATTTTAGTGCTTTGCTGTTTCAGAAGAGCAGATTTTCTTGATTAATAACAAAAGGTTTTGTTGGGATCAGAGCTGTTTCCCACCATCTCTATGCAAACCCGGCAACACAAACTGTGTACATTAGCATTTCAAGGAGCCTCCTATTAATGATGGCAAGAAAAGCTTCTCTCGGTGGGTAAAATCCATTTTGTCCTCTCTTGTGACATCTGTTCTAACTTTTAAAGCCAGAAAGGAAACTAGATAATGCCAGAGAGTCTTTTGATTTACTGTATTGGCACTTGTGATGATGCTTCAGACTATAAAAGCATGTAACCCTAGTGGACATACATGACTGTGTAAATGTGAACATCTGCATATTCCCACAACATAGGGTGAATTGAACAAGTAATTCCAAAGTTCTTTGTTAAACTTTTAACTATATATTTTTTTCAAGATTTCATAATTATGCTTTCAATTACTTCTATGCCATACAAAATTCAACATTTTAAATTGTATTTTTATGTAAATGTTTACTGCTACATATGTTTTTTTAATTAATTTCATTTCCCGAAAGCTTTCCTTTTTCTTACATTTTTGTGAGTGAAGACATTTAAGCAAATAGAGTTGGAGTTACTGAAACATGGTTAAAAAAATAAAACCCCAAACAGTGTAGAATAAGAAAACGTAAACTAAGCCCTGCAGATTTCTTACCTCTTTACACCATCTGTGCAGTATTGCTCTTAGGCCTTTTACATTGGTCATCCTGGGAACAAAGCTGAAGGCAGATTCCAGCAGTTTTTCCATTCACTATTCATTCAGAGGTTCATCAGCTCCATATGGATCCAGCCAACTGCTGTGTTAAATCAGAGCCTTTTCCCAGAATTGACATGGTAATGAAGTCATGGTATTGCTCACAGAAAAGGCCTCCATAGGTATTTTCCTCTCTAACAAATCCAGCCTTTTCACCCCATTCACTCCCTAAAATTATCTCATAACATTACAACATCTGTGAACTGGGTTTTTGCCTTTTAATGTCTAGCATGTTTTATTACATGACTATGCATTACATACTGGTTAACAGGACTCCTACACAACCAAGGAAATAAAATAAACTTGCACTCTTCCCAGCTCAGATTGTTTCGTCCCCTGTTAATTTATATCTACTATATTTATTTTTCTGCAGATAGAGCTGTCCAAACTACTGATATACAAGATGAACCTTAATTTTTTTTATTTCTATCAGAAAGTGGCTTCAGAAATATTCCAGAATGAAAAATTGTTTAACCACAAAACGATAAATCCATCAATACAAAAAATTGCTAAAGATAGTCTGCATTAATGGCAACTGTGTTCTAAAAGTTTCCTTCAGTTCATCATATGTATGAGCTTTGCTTTAACAGCAATGGTTTAAGATTTGTTAAGGAATAAATATGAGAACATTTATTTCTGCAATCCTTCATCTGCAATAAATATGTAGATACTGCCTTGATATGAAAACACAAGGTAGCTTTATTGGAAAACTAGGTTTTTCTTGTAGCAATAATGTACTTGAGCAAATATGATCTATAAGATGGGTATCATTACAGATGTGTATGTGTGTCCAGGTGCCATGTGCTGACTGAAGAGGATAGTTTGTTACTTACAGTTAGTATAGGTTTTTGAGATGGTCTGTCATTATATGTTTCACTTCTGGTCTGCATGTATGCTGACTATTTTTTTTTTTGTATGAGTTAACACTGTGTCCTGGTAAACTCTGGCATTTTGGATTGGAAAGCAGAAAGATGCAGAAAGATAAAGCACACACAACTCCCCTTCTGCACCCCAGCATAACATCCATCCAAGTCCCTGGGCCAGAGGGAAGCTGTATGGCTTACAAACAGACAGTGGCTTGGGAGCAGAGTTACACGGGGTCCATGGGACAAGTGACTAAAGGCTCTTCTTAGAGAAACTGCCTGTGGTGTCCCTCCTGACTACTCTTCACAGTGCTGGTCCCAGCACCTCAAGGCAGATGTAGTAGAGTTACTGCATGGACAGACAAGGACAACTAAAACAACCAAAGGGATAGAACAGCTGGTCTAAGAAGGAACAAGTGACTAAAAAAGATTAGAGCTCCAGTTTGATGAG
>QWTY01029396.1:3794-16379 GCA_008033365.1 Pseudorectes ferrugineus | reverse complement strand
AAAAAAAAAAGGTTTCCTTTCCTGTCACATGATAAATTAGATCCTAATGTTTATCCAAGCTCAGCAAAGCAGCCAGCTCTTCCTGCCAGCCAGTGCTGCGGGGTGAGGTGTGGGGTCGGGCCGGAGCTGCCCTGCCGTGGGCTCTGAGGACAAACACCTGCTGCCACGGGGAGCGAGCGGAGCGCTCCCCGCTCCCTCACCCACTGAGGGCTTCACGCTTCATTTGTGCTGAAATTTCCTTTGTGAGCCTCACAGCCACCCCACGCTAGCACAAAACCTCTGCTGAAAATAGTCCAAGATCGCCTACGCAGTTTTTTTTCCCCCTCCGAGCCGAGCTGACGGTACCTTATTTACTCCTTGTCCTTTACAGATGACTTAATGACTTAGCAGCAAAATGCATTTTGAACACATTTCAGGCATTTCATACCGAAATGAATAGATGCAAGGACAGGATTTTTGCCAGCAGCACTGATTATCCTTTTATCAGTAGATGGACGTGACCTGGACCATTCTGTTACCATTAAAAAACGTCTCCAGAGGTTGCTAGACAGAGGAGACACTTTGCCTGAGGGAGAAGGAATGAGAGGGAAGAGGCTGGAAGGTGGCCTGTGGAGAAGAGGACGGAGGTAATTAATGGTTATGCCCATGTATAAAGATAAGTGCACCAGTAAATGTGTCAGCCCTTGGGCGATGGAAGCCACGACTTCTACAAACCCCGACACAGTTCTTTACATCGACATTTTATTTATACAATGTGGATCTATGCTGGATTTAGGCAGGTGTAAATCAAATGGGAATTGCCTGCTCTGAAGCTGAAGAGGGTTTTCAAGTTGGACTTAGGAACAAAAGTCTCCACACAGCAACTGGAGACATGGAGAGGACTCTTAAAACACCAGATGAACTTACACAATTTATTTTAGTGGGAATCATACCTGTGTCAAGACCATAAATGTTTTTCAAATTTAGCTGTTACTCCTGCAACCAAAACCACATATTCTCGCTCAAGTACAAACCTGCTGAACTCGAAAAGGCTTTCAGCTTAGTTTCAGCTTCAGTTGTGCAATTTGCAGTTCAGAATTATTGCAGCTGTTGTCTTTTTTGTATGGATTTACAGTGGCAGAAATCCCCTTGAGCTAGAAAGAATTTCTAAAGCCAAGTATCATTTATTTCAATCTGAAATGAAATACACCCCTAATATCTAATGCAAACGTAGTACATTCCCTCAGTGTAGACTAATTTCAGCACGTCTTCAGACAGTTTATAGCTATAATGGAAGGTATCGACCTAAAAGTGCATTCAGTGGCAAGTGCAGGGCAATGGAGTTGCACATTATTTAGTTAAGCATTTTTAAAAAGCTAATATTTTTCAGAAAGGCCATATTCACGTGACGTAGCTGTGAATACTATTGGAAGAAGAAACTGAAGGATTCAGAACAAGCCATGATAATGCAGCTCCTGCCTAACTAGAACAGGTCTGGATACATTCCACCTGGCTGACCACCTACAGCATGAACCCATTTACCCTCAGTTGCCTCTGTAATCAGTGGAGCGAGAGAGCCACTCCATGGGAGGAGTGATTCAGACCTTTGGTGTGGTCCATGAATCACCTGCTCGAGGTGCCTGTCTGTTCCCATTGACTCCAGAGGGAGCCCAGGGCAGCCGGGCTCTTGCCGTGGGAGCTGTGCTCGGATGTCTAAAGCAGCGTGAGATGAATCTGGATGCTGGATACGTGTGAGATCAGCACAGCTTTTTGCTGCAGGAAAGCAAGGGAAATGAATGTGACTGTCCACAGAAATGAGCAGGGCCGTCAGTGGCTTCATTGCTGCGGATTTAGCAGCCCACGGTTTGTCTGTCTTGGTAATTTTAGCTGGTCTGCAATTCAATTACGGTGTTTGCAAGACTGGAGCCAAGAGCTTCAGAGCCATGGCAGCCTCTCAGGGTAGAGAATCACAGAAACACAGAATGGTTTGGGTTGGAAGGGACCTTAAAGACGATCCAGTTCCAACCCCCTGCCATGGGCAGGGACACCTTCCACGAGACCAGATTGCTCCAAGCCCTGTCCAGCCTGGGCTTGGACACCTCCAGGGATGGGGAGTCCATAACCTCTCTGGGCATCCCGTGCCAGTGCCTTATCACCCTCTCAGCAAAGAATTTTTCTTATATCTAATCTAAACCCACTCTCCTTCAGCTTAAGGCCATTCCCCCTTGTCACTCCGTGCCCCTGCCCAAAGTTCCTCTCCATCTCTCTTGTAGCCCTTTCAGGTACTGCAAGGGGCTCCAAGGTCTCCCCAGAGCCTTTTCTTCTCCAGGATGAACAGTCCCAACCCCCTCAGCCTGTCTTCATTCCAAGAGAAAAGAATGATGTTATTTTTATTCCAGACCTCCTATATAGGCACACACTGATCCCAGAGTGAACTCTACACACATTGAGCCTTTCACCTTATCGCTTCTCAGGACCACAAGAGAGAAAATTTGGGTTCTACCTGGATCACTTCAATATTGAGGCTTCAGCTTTTAGAATGTTTTGAGACCTGCTAAGAGAAAAATAAAAAGATTGCATTATTTTAATAATATATTTAATAAACTTCATAAACAGTCCAACTACAGGAAAAAAAGGATTTGCATGTGAAGTAACGCTTCTGTTCCTGTAAATCAGTGTTTGAAGGAAAAAAATAGGGTTTTTTTCTGCTTTGTCTGCTATGCAAAGGCTCCTACTGTTTTAAGTGGCTTTGGAGTAGGCACTAAGCAAAGTGGACCACGATTTCTATGTACTCAGTGTCCTCTACTATTAGTCCTTCATACTGTAGTAAAGTAGATAAAAGCCTTTGAAAAATAAAGAGATCTCAAATGGCACTTAAGCCTATTTTTAATCCTTACCTGACTAGATTTCAAGTGATAACATACCTTTCATTACATGCACATTGCCTGCATGAAATTGTTTGCAGCTATCACCACCTTCATTATTCAGATGCACACTGAATTGAAGCATTAACCTGTGTGTGTGAAGATAATAATGTTGGGAAGGTATTAGTCCCAAATCATATGTGTGGAAGGATTTTTATGTGCAACCAGCTTCAGCTTACAGGCAAATGAAAATGTAAATAACACTTTCAGTGAATCACTAGTTTATGTATGAGTTAAAATGTTTATTGTCACCATTTTAGAACTCCCCACTGTCTTCACAGTATTTACTAGGAATATTAATTTGCTAAAATGGATCGGCTGAGATGGTGACTAAAAACCAACATGGCCTCAAAATGAAGTCATAAAGCAAACTGCAACAGATAAAAATTATAAAAACTATGGACACTTGCAATGGCAACAGTGTGTTTGGCAAAAAAACATCTCCAGTTTCAAGGTGAGCCTAAGGCTCAGATGAAACTGTCTGCCAATAGATACGGTGTATTAAAGTGCTGTCAAAGTTCAGTTCCCAATATTATTTCCTGTTCTGACTAGTAGCAATTCTGCCTAAGCAGCCAGGTCACTTCAGACTAAACCTCACCTTTGGCATTTGGAGAAGAAGGTTACTAGGTCAGGATCCGACACGGAAAATGAGTATAGGTATAAGCCATCTAATGGGAACCATTCAGCTCGGACCACCTACCAGCAGCCTAAGGCAGCAGAGTGACATTTAAAAGCAATCAGAGTCAGAAGAAAACCTTCAGGGAAAACAGACAATACTTCAGAAAAAGCAGCTCGACATTCGCCAGAGGGAAAAAACCCAAGACCTTTGGGAACAGCGCTCAAGTCGACTTGAAATAAATATCAAGAAAAATAATGGAAATATAGTAAGTGGGGCTTCTTTTTAAGTAAATTCCTTCCCCACTCGCTTCTGTATTGGCCTGTCCTTACCCGTCAGTGCTGTCCCTGTGCTGGGAGTGGTCTCACCCTTAGCTTTTGAAGAAAACACCATAACTTTGAGCAAAATTCCCTGTAAATCCATAAACCCAGAACACACAGCACATGGCCTGGGTGAGACATGCTGTGGGGAGGAGATCCTCATGGAGAAAGCAGGATCCTCTCTAATGCCAACAGGAGCAGGAGCTGCCTTTGCACTGCCTTGCTCATATGGGTTATCCCTAGTGCTGGACTCACAGTGCCCTAAAGTAAGGCAGTTTTAGGATTCCTGTCTGAAATTGTAATTTCAGTGCTGCTAGGATATCCTAATTTTGAGATTAATGTGTTAAGGATGCTTAAATCCTTATGGAACCATCTTTCTTTTTTAATAACGAATAAAATCACAATGAAGCCTTGCATCCCTTCTTGGCTGGCACAGTGTGTTATTAATCTGGCCCGATTTACCTTCCCTCTACCCAGAAATCTCCTGTGTAAAACTTATGGTCAGCTCATACTGCCTCCTCCAGCTGGAGCCAGGCTTTGTGTGTGCAGCTTGTGCTGCTCAACCCATCCCTGTGGGTCACTCCGAGTTCAGGCCCCTTACAGGAATGTTTTTATTTGCACCTGAGGTTTGATCCAGTGTGTCCTCAGCTGCCATTGAGGTCTCCACGTGTAGTCTTTTGACTCAGCTACCAACAAAAGCTTTGTCCCTGCCTTGTGCCAGATAACACTCTTAGTCACTCAAGTGTTCCTTTTCCCCTTTTCTGTCTGCCTGAATGCCTCGTTCCCTTGCACGGAGGTATTTACACAGCTTTTGTCAAATTACAATTCATTAGGGCTGGCTGTTACTAAATAAAAAGTCATTTACTATCTAGCTGCTGAAGGTAAGATGACATGGCACGTAACTTGGAAAAACCCCAAAAAACAAGAGAAAAAGGTATGAGAGGTTGTCCTCTCCCTGTTCTTGGTTAAGAATCATCATTTCTAGGAAGGTGGACAACAGCTGAACAAACCTTGTCGTTGTCTTACGCTAATCCTTGAATGAAGTGAGAATAACACGTGTAAGATTTAAAAGGGAATAACTCATAATAGAAGAAACCAGCAGCCCTGATATTGTTCATCTGTGCCATAACAAGCAAGGGAAATGATTTATTTCGAAGCTGAATTCCCTGTTCTCCTGAACACAGTTCGTACTGAAGACCCTTTGACCACACCATCTGTTTGCATTGTAATCCACATCTGAAAGAGTCAACAGCAATATTGACTCACGAGCTGGTTCTAGCTTAGGCCTGCGAGTTAAGCTCCCACAACACACTTAAGCTGTTGCACAAAGAGCTACAGGAACACTTCTCACCTTTTCCTTTCGTGTTACAATCAATCATCCAGTACTCCAAACACAGCTCAGGTCCTCCCCCAAACGCAAACAAACTTACACCTTCCCTTTGTCTCTCAAACAACTTTAAATAACAATGCCTGAAACTTCCAGGAATCATTAGCATTTCTTCATACACGAATGGGAAATATTAAGTCTAGCCAAGGTGAGATTAATCTGGCAGTTTCAGTTTGGTGAAGTGCTGCCCTCGCCACAAAAGCCATCGAGGAACTTGGCACTAACTCGCTCTTTGTACTTTTTACCTGTGAAGCCAAAGGCTGAAGTGGCAGGGACTCACCTGCCTGGTGCTGGAATCATTTAGGGCACTGGAAAAGCACAAGCAGAGTGAGAGAAGGACTCTTCCATTCACTCTGGCCACGTATAATTTCTAAATTTTTACTGTTAGATGATTTCCTCGGCAACTCCAGCTGCTGCCTGCAAAAGCAGAAGCAACAGGGAAGAGAACAGAAGGTTAATTTCAGCATCACGGGTTTTGTATTGACCCAAAACACTAGACTGAAGGAAAATGCTGAAAATCACAGTAACTGCTCTAGTGTACACTAGGAATTAAGCCAATTCTTGCATTTAAACCTGTGAGAATAAAACAGTGGCTCAAAATCACTCCTGCTCTGGCTGATCCTGGAGATGCAGCAGCTGGCTCTGAATTTGTACTTCTTTTTAATGAGTTGGCCCCAAAATACCACCTTTGTTTCTAACAAAATCAGGCTGCTCTTGGAGATTGCCATAGAGATTTATTTCCTTACAGATGCAGTATGGAGCATATAAGGGACAGACAGAAGTTGGAGAAGCAATATTGAGAAATAGCCCTGTCAGGAAATTCTTGTTTTCCAGATTATATCAAATAACTTTACTGAAGGGTGTGTGTGTGTATGCATTTGGACACACACACTAGACACACACAGATATGTGGATATACACACACACAGGCATATCAGGATTTGGGAGGCACGTAATTTTCACGTCCAGTACTTGCTTTCTCTCCTGTAATTAAATGTGCAGTTTCCTTTCACCAAAATAACCTGGCACCAGTTTGATTTTAATATATCTTTAAGCCATGTACAAACAGTGAGGTTCCTTGCATGAGTATTCAGCATTTACCTGCCACACGCCTGTGGACATTCAGCAAATAAAGGAATATTCAGGTGTAAGCGATACAACAAAAAGTTCTGCAGTACCAGATTTTTGCTGTAAACAGAACCATCAAGTTTTATGCCAGCCAAAACAATGAAAATTTAAATTTTTATCTCTCAAATCCAGCAATGCTTCGCTGGATTGGCTTGTTTTATGCTGTCAAGGTCAGGATGTATAGAACAGCAATGGGGGTGGTTCCTGACTCCCAGTTTTCAGTGCTCATGGACATAGCATGTCTCAGTTACAGGCAAAAGGCTGCAGAAAAGCCTCTGTATACAGACACCAGCTAGGCCATAGCAGGGTTTCCGAGTGCACAAAGGAAGGGTTTTTCAGCTCCTAGGGTTCACTTTGGTTGCATGATTTAGAGGCTTTTTTTGTCTCCCTTTAATAATGCCACCTTTGTCGTACCAAACCACACGGCCGAGAGAGAAGCTGGCAGCTCTCCGTGGCCAGCAGCTCCCCCATTCCCTCCCTTGGCATGGAAAAAAATAAACAAACCCAAACCGGGAAGCTGCCACTGCTGCTGTGACATCTGACATGATAATGTTTCAAAAACAGGATACTCCCTGACCTGCTTACAGGTGCCGTGGCAATTCCATCCCATGCCCATTTTTCCCTAGCTGAGGTTGTCGTGTCCTGTTGGAGTGCATTAAAAACCGCTGGAACAGGCTGCCTGAATAACCAGGGGTGATTCAAGAACTGTCAGAGTCCTCTGCAAACCACCAAGAAAACGAGTGTTTGTCCTCCCTCAGGCCTGTGTGTTGGAATTATTCAGCATTTAATGATGAGCTGGGGGATGAGTTTGCGGGAAGGAGATAAGGGATGAAAGTAACCTTTTAAAGGAGAAAATGGGACAAGCCTATGGGGCACTCCAGGTACCCTTTAAATAAAAGAAACTGGGATGTGATTTCTCTGTAATTCCTTCTCTAATTCCTCTGAATTAGCCTGTGGGAACTTCTCAGCCCTCACAAAACAAATTGAGCTCCCCACAAGTCAGACCCGAGGAACAGACATCAGACTTGCTGGTGAGGCCCCTTCTGGCAGAAGACCTGGCTCAAGCCTATTTGAGTCACCCATTATTAAAGAAATCACCTTCAAAAAACATCAGTTCAACCTAAATTCAAGTAAACCTAATAGTAATACCCCAGAAACCAGTGAAAATACAAACCTAGGACATGGACAAACATTATGTGTGAAAGCAAACTCAGGATTTTCAAAGGTGTTTGGTTGACATTAAATTTGGGTAAGTAGCTGTGTGGTGGCATCTCCTCTGAGACTGTTGGTCTAGACACCTCTGAAAACCTTAATTCACAGGAGCCAAGTCTGCCTTTGGCTTTTCAAGCTGCAAAATGATCTGGTCCTTTCACACTGCTCAGCATCTTACCCAGTGGAAGTGATTACTGAAGGATCAGGAATTTCTAGAGCTGAGGATTTCTCTCTCTGATGAGGGTTTCTGCATCCATTCCCACTTTAAGGCAAATTAGGCGAAAGAAGGAGATATTCCTAGGGAGAAAATCATGATCAGGGTACCTTATGCCATGCTCCAGCTGCTTTTAGTTACCCTCAGTGGCTGGAGGGAGCACAGTTCCATCAGTTCCACATGCTGAGGAGCTCAAGGATTATTTGGAACCTTGGCTAAGCACCTTCATTCCCCAGCATTTTATTTGTGTATTGGATGCAGGGTGGAAAAAACGGGTTCCATCCACAGAATTCCTTTTACAATCAAAGGCCAGGGTGTGGGGGTGCCGCTTGCTCAGGTCTAACATGAAAATAAGGGGTTTAAATTTACTCAGCCACTGAGTCACGTGAGTAAAAGTTTGAAGCGAGTCAGGGCTGGAGAGCTTTAACCATGAAATTCCAGGAATTAAGGGGAAAAAATACTGCATGAAGTGAAGTGCCTTACAAACACAGTCCTCTAAGATACAGTGCAGCATTTAATAGCCCTGAAAATTCACAGGCCAGATGTGGAATTTGACATTCTGATTTAAAGATTCAGAGATTAGTTCTTTAGCATGAAGCTGGTTTTTTTTGTTGGTTTTTTTTTTTTTGTAGAAAGTAGAATATGGTTTACAGAAAATTGTATGAGCAGGTCCCCAGTGAATAACTTGTTTAGGTGGCGTGTAACAGAGCTGCATGCAGCCGTTAGCTAGAAATGTGCACTTTGCTGGCTTTAGCTCTAATTAGTTTTAATTCATCTGCATATATATTAGCTGCTTCATGCACAAACATGCAGCTACACGCACAAGCTGGAGCTTTACCATTCCGGCTGGAAACAGAAATGGAAGCACCATGTGCTAAACCGGTGCTGAGGACACAAAAAAAAAATTGTATTTCTTAATATTTAGCCCCGCTCTCTCACGTGTCATGTCCCAGGGAGAAGTGGAACCGAGGGAATTCGTCAAGATGTTTCATTTTCAGTTCCTGCCCTCGGATTTTGGGTTCCTGACATGGTCACCGAGCGGAGCCTGCAGCAAATCCCACAATTAGTCCGAGCTTCCCAGCATTGTGTGGCTGGCTGGGGTGGCCGGGGGGCAGCGAGCTGCAGCCACATGCCCCGTGGACTGCCGTGCACTCCGAGTGCCATGGCAACCCCGGCTTTGGGGGGAATTCAGGCTATCCCGGCTTTCCCACGTTAGGGACTTCACAGCCAAGAGGCTGTGAATAAATTCTGCTTACGCCGAGCAGAACATAAATTAAACAATGTGGGATGTGAGGCGCAGACCTGCCAGTGCTGCACCCTTTTAATTCACGTTTTCTCCGCAATTTTTGTTCAAAATTTGGCAGTATGCCTGGGAGTGACAGAAAGCACCTCTCAGGAGATGACTGGGAGGGAAACAAAGATAAGATTTAGCTCAATTGTTCACACACAGACATTAGTGGCAAGAAGAGTTTTATAGTTTCATTTTTATGTCAAACCTTTCTCACACTTTATATGCTCACTGTCTATAAAATCTAGTACCAGGTTTGCATACAAAAATCACCGACTTTTGTACAGAAATTTAATCTTTATACATCCCTTTAGACAAACGTTTGCCACAGGTGGTGTGTACCCTTGCAGAATAGCTGCTACAACCCTTTCAAAAGTGAGACCACAATAAGAACTGCTTCCAGACTAAATTCTGCAAATCAATTTTTTTTTAAAGTTAATACTCTGCTGGGATCAATAGGAATAGCAGAATTAAGAAATGGAAAAGAAAACAGTATAAAAATCGTGAGCATTTTTAATTGCTTGCTGTAGAAGTTCTCGAAAGCCAGGCTCGCCTGCAAATAAAACACCTCCCACACAAAGTCCCAGTTGGGTGTTTTTTACATCTCCCGTGACAATGGTCCAGTTTTATGTTCGTGTAACTTCACACAGCACCAGAGCCTGCTCCGAGGGCTTCAACACTATGTAGTAAATAAAAAATACCAGTCTGACAACTTTTTGAAGCATTCGGCAGAGATACAAAGCTGACGTTAAGCTGCTTTCCTTCGCAAAGGCACTTTTTTGTTACACTGCACTGGAGACGTCTCAAGACCTCCCTTAGAGTTGTTATTTTTTATAGAGTAGACAACACACACAAAACCTTTCACTTTGCTACGAGAGCTGGCTCCTGAGAGCTGCCTGGAGTACTGTGACCTGCCCCAAACACAGCACAGCAAAGCGAAAGAAAGGAGAGCTGAGCTGCCATCCACGCAGGAACTGTACACACACAGAGCACTTGGAAACCCAGGAAAAGGCTTTCAGCTTCCCAAAACCGAGCAAATCAGAGAAATTACCAGATTCAAACTCAAGCAGGATGGCCAACTTCAGGGATTTTAATGGTGTCTGTTACATCACGCTTCACAAGAACAAGCCTGTTGTTTTCTCTTCAGCCTGCTTTAAGAAAGGCATGTGTAATGCTCTCAGGAATGAGGCAGGAGCAGGAACGGTTCTGTGGACGGGACTATTTAATGACTAAGAGTTGGTTCCACGCAGATTCCCACGCAGAGACCTGCATGACTCTGCCTTTCCCAGCAGCTGAGTAAAGCTCAGCTTCCTTCTCCCTGAACCTACAGCTCCCAGGACACATTGCAACACACCCTGTTCCTGTGAAGCAATCCTCAGCTACGACAGCTTTTATTGAAACACAGATTCTCCAAAAGTTCCTGAACCTCTACTCACAACTCCTTCCCCCACCCCTCAGCTCACCCCCACAATTCCTATTTTCGTGGTTGAAACGGTGAACTAATTTCTCTCAATTCCACCAGAGCACCAAAACACTGGCAGAGAAAAGCAATAAATCAAAGAGGGAAGACAACCTAGAAAAATATTTGTGCTGGAGCACATTTTAAGGACATAGGTGATTCATGCAGAAGAAGAAGGGCGCAAGGCAGTGATTAGAAATAAATTTGAATTGAAAAATACTCAGCCAAAAAGCCTGAATTAAGAACACGCTGAGCACCAGAGAGAGCTTGGAGACACAGTCTGTGTTATTAAGCTTTCTGCATGAAACAATTAAATGAAGCAATTAGATTTCAGAAA
The DNA here is from genome assembly GCA_008033365.1 of Pseudorectes ferrugineus. NCBI lineage: Eukaryota > Metazoa > Chordata > Aves > Passeriformes > Pseudorectes > Pseudorectes ferrugineus. The sequence goes on along the minus strand of QWTY01029396.1, from coordinate 5,515 downwards.
GGAGACAATTATTTTAGGAATGAAACAAAGGCTGGAGGAAACGCAGCTGCCTGTGTGTGGAGAATGGAGAGAAGGAAACCAAAGCATTGCATCTGAAATGTTCACAACAACCAATTTGCGTAAGAGGGCTTTTAATTAATGGTCTGGGAAACTTCTTTTAACTCAGTAAGGAAAATAATGCAATTTAAGAAAAACACCTCAATATGTGATTGTAATTGGTATCTTCAAAAATCATAGGCAATGGCAAGCAAGTGCTGAAAGGGACTGAGAAGTGACATGGAAAAACAATCCTCCAAGAGGAGAATTCTCCCGAGATGGCACTTTTAACTCTCCACATGTTTTGATACGCTGTTTTCTCAAGGCTGTGAGGAAAGATGACTCTCACGAGACCAAAAGGAAAAGGTTTGAGTAATTCCTCACAGGCAGATCCTCTTGCAGAGCATCCTAAAGGGTTTGATAAAATGGGTAATTAAGTTATTTGTCTTACTCATTCACAGCTTTAAGTGCAGGCTGACACTCCACAGAGCACCCAAGCCTCTGTCAATTTGTTCTGAGCACAGCCTCTAAAAGCCTAACCAAGCTTAGACTAAACTAGGAGCCGTGCTTTTAATTAATTATAAAGCAAATACAACATCCTTAGCACAGCAGAGGAAAAGGGAAGGAAGCCTGCCCACAGGCAGCCTGTCTCCCAAGCACACTGGGACTCGATTTTAGGCTCCTGAGGGCTGGCAGAGAATCTTTTTTTCCTTACAGCTCCCTGAGTGACAGCATTCAAATGCTGCTGCTGCTGCTGCTGGAAAACTGGAGCCTGTTTAGCACGTCTGAGAAGCCCAGTGACAAAACTCTTTGCGTTTTTTCTTTAATGTCCCAAGGAGGGCACTGGTAACACAGTGCCTGTTCAGCACCACTCCTTGCTTTCAAAGTGTCTTTAGCATCCACCTTCTCCCAATCAGAGATCTCACTGCAGACAGCAATCCCATCAAACAAGAAAAAAGCCCAGTTCCATTTATTTTGGTTTTTAAGGAATTATTTTTAATGAAATGCACACAAAATTATACGATATAAAACTTTAACTCAAGTTATAAAAATACGTATATGAGTTCAAGGCATTTAATTTGAAAATAAAAGATTGCCAGCTGGATCAGAAAACATTCCCTTACAAATTGCACTCTTTTCCCTCCTCCCAATAAAAAGATTTTGTTCTCTTCGTTTCAGTTGATTTTGCTCTCACATGAACAACATTTTAATCTCTCATAAAAACAGTCTTAATTGGCCCTGAGGTACTGCACAGATTGATGCAGTCCAGGTCACTGCTTTCATACACAGTAAAAGGATGCACAAAATCTTTAAAGAAACAAGAGGTTTTCATCTTCTGAAGCAGAATATTTCTTGTAGCTGATGAGTGCTTGGCTACAACTAACAGGTTATTCCACCTGATTCCTAAAATGTCCTGGTTGTATGCAGTAGGCAGCATGCTCTTCCCATTCCACATAAATCTCCTTTGTGGAGCAGAAGCCTTATTAAAAGTGGGTAAGAAAAGCACTTTAGCAGAGAGGTTGGACTTGGAGCTGTTGCTGAGCTGTTTCAGCACTCGCATAACTCATCCTGCTCACTCCACCTCTCTGCTCTGCTCCCAAGGATTGCTCAGAGGCAGGAAGGAAAAACTCCTGGAGCAATCCTTTCCTTTAGATACTGTAGAATGGATACTACTGGTGTGTATG
>QWTY01029395.1:0-18674 GCA_008033365.1 Pseudorectes ferrugineus | reverse complement strand
GGGTTTTTTTGTTGGTTGTTGTTGTTGTTTTTGAGGGGGGGTGGTTTTAGGTTTTTTGTTGGGACTTTTTTTCCCAGCAAACAACAAACTTCCAGTCTTTGTGACAAGATAAAACTTGGAATCTCTGTCTGTGTAAGAATCAAAGCTTTGCTAAGATGGAAATCTTGCAAACAATTTTTTTTCAAACCAAAGTCGACCTTTCCAGTGAGGATATTTGGAGCATCCCACTCTGTTTTACAAAATGCATAAAATATGGGGGTGGGACCTGCTGAGCTCACCACAGGAATTCTCTTGAGGGACAGAAGAACCTGAGGCTCAGATATGAAGTTATGAGTAGCTCCTCAGCACAATAACTTTCATGTCTCATAACAGCTTATCTGGCACTCTCACGACCTTTTCCAGAATCATCCTCCTCCTTTTCCCATTCATTTTCATCACCTGTTTTGTCTCATGATCTGGAGCCTTGTTGTCCATCAGCCCAGGGAGAGAATGAACCTCCAGAGACTGCTCTCTCAGCCGGTGGGAGCAGTTTGAGTGTCGTGCCAAACACCCAACATCTCAAGTCAATGTATTGCAACTCACGTGTGCCTTGCTGCTGTCATGTGGTGGCAACACTCCCAGCTGCAATTCCTCCTTCAGCTGATCCTTGTCATCGTCATGGGAGCTGCAGACCCTTGAGAAGGGTGAGAGCAGTGACCCAAAGATCACTTTAAGGATGTCTTGGCACAAGGGGCAGCACAATGGAAAGCTGAAAGCTTCTGGGAAGAAATGGGCAAACTTAATTGGTGGTAGAGAAAATTAAGGTGTTTGCTTGTGCCCATTAACATTTCCCTCTGTCAGTCTTGCCTGTGTCCCACTATTTAATTCCCTCTATGCCTAATCCATATCTGCTATTCCTTTTCCATCATTCTCTCATCATATCAACCTCCTGCCTCTAACCGCTGCCCAGTCAGCTCCTGCAGAAAATAAAATGCAAAAATTAACTTAGTTATTGATAAATGCATGGAGTTTGTTAAGGAGGGGAGGAATATGTAACCTTAGAGTTAAAGCTGCAGAAGTTTGATGCTTGTAAAACCAATCACTGAATTTAGAAAAGACAAAAGGAAACGGTTCAAGAAAAGCATTTAAGCAATTCTTGGTGAAAAGTGCTCTTTGCCAAAAATAACTTCACTTTATTGAATTGCTCATGTGGTGAGAGGGAAAAAAAAAGTCAAAAAAATAAGAACTTAGAGGAATCCATGTCCATCCTCCCAGACAGTGCTAAAACACTTGGGGTCTGAAAGGGCCATATGGAAAATAGGGGGAATCTGGACTTGATCTGCAACCGCCGTGGCCAGCAAAACACAGACATTCTGCAAGGTACACTGAAGAGAGAATCTTTTTGTTTTAAACATAACATGTGCAATTCTTAATTACTTTTAATCTTGTTTCTAGCTCTCTAATTGGAAATCTGACCTTTCTGACTGTATAAATCTATCATAGTTTCAACCATTAAACCATTTTGTGTCAGAGTTGGGTACAGATACAAGTGTCCCAAGGTTGTCACTGCTATCTGTTTGGAGATGATAAATACAAATAAATCTGTTGACACCCCAAGGAGAAACTTGCATCCTAACATAAAGGGAACTTGAGGCTTGCAGTGTCTTGCATCAAGCTGTAGTAGTGTTAAGATTCCAGACTGATTTTTCAAGTGCTTGATTGGAGAACACAAATCCATTTTCTGATGGGGTGGGCATCTGGGATCGCCTTCTAGCCATGGTCGTTCCCTTCAAGTGTCACAATGTTTTAGGTTGTTGAAGTTTGGGGTTTTTTTAATACTGCAAAATTCTGATTCTCTATTCTCTACATTGTGAGCTGGCTGGTGAAATGGAAGTGCTGGTGACAGTGTGAGACTGTATGAGAACTAGACAAGCCTGGGATCCTGCTGGTGGAGTGGAATAAGCTTATACCAGGATCTCTGAGGGAACAGGACAAGCTCCTTGTAATAAAAGTCCTTAATTTTTTGTTTGCTTTTATTCTGCTTCTGGTGTTTACCAGTGACAGCACATGTGCTGGTTCCCCATCGGCTCAGGGTGGGACGAGTAGAGCTGGGTAGTTGCTGTCACAAGCAGAGCCCAGCTCAGTTACTGCAGGACCAGAGAACTGAAATGGGCTGTGGATTGACCAACATCTTGAAGCCATCTGTAGAACATCTGGAAACAGAGGTGAAGTCAGAACATGGCAGCCCAATTACTTAAGAGTTGGATTGACACACCCTGGTTTTCTCAGCATAGGACTCCAGGGAATATTCCACATGCTTCCTTAGTGTTTATGGAGCATTTGTACACACCTTTGGCAATCTTGGCTGGACTTGTTTGGGGAAAGGGTTGAGGGTTTATTTTTTTTAATTAAAAAACCCAATCAGGCTCCCTTGTCTCTGCTTTTTTTTTTTTCCCCTGTGTTTTCAGCATTCATCTGGCTATATGACTGCACAACCTGTAAAACTGCGAAAATGCTGAACCTAAACAAAACCCAACAGTAGAGAGTCCTTTTCCTTTCTGAGCCTATTTATCCATTTATTATTATTGATTTCCAGGTGGACTCAGCGTAGTGTCACTGATGTTCAAAACCCTAAATATGGGAGCTAGTCCTAACATGCCAGATTTCAATCTTTATCTGCCCATTATTAGAGTTCAGATGTGGAGGTCCTTAGGAGTAGGGACAGCCAGTGCACCCCCTGGGATGTGGTGGAGTCTCTACTACTGGAGGGTTTCAAGATGCTTCTGAACAGTGTGAGATAAGCTTATCTGGGCTCCTTTTCCCATGAAAGGTCTACCGAGGTCCCTTCCAGCCTGGACTGTTCTGTGACTCTACACAGTCAGCGGAACAGCCGGGGTGTTCAGAGGCTGGTAGAAAAGGTCTGGAAGCATGTTCATAGGAAGTGGGAGAGATAACGACAGCATTTTCTCATAACTGGAATCTGTTTGCTCTCTCTTCTCTATGGCAAGGGAAGTCAGGCCTCTGGGCTTTTGAAACCAAATGAATGATGGTCTCGACCAGTACTGCGGTGCTGCTAATGACCTCATGGCTGACCACAGCTGCTGGCAGCCAGGCTCCTATTGCCACTGCATTGCTGATGGGCTTCTGAGGCATTTTTTCTTATTAAATGAGTTGACTCTTTTCAAATACTGTTCAAACTGTAGTCTTGAATTAATGAATTTGGGAACATGGATAGTGCAGGTTAAGGTCTGTGAGCTAATGTTCCTTATTGCTTGGTGCAGTTGAGGATGCATCATGTCATTAAAAACAGTCATTTAGATGACTTTTCTATATTATTTCTGAGGCCTGCAATAGACTGGGTGTAAATGCAAGTGGCCATGCGGCTTCTTCATCCTGTCTGCTTTGCCAAAGTATAAGCATGAATGGAGAACTGATCTGTTCTCTGGTACCGAATTTAGGATAAAGTCAAACTGGAAGATAGATCATTTGGTTTTGCCTTCATTGAGTTATAACAAGGTTACTCTGGCTTAAGTCCTAACTCCCCAAAAGTGTTTATTTAGCAAGATGTACCTCCGTGTTTGCTGGCCCCGAAGCTGCCTTGAGTGGCAGTGGGTCCATGCTAATGCTTCTGCTCTGCAGACTGGGCTCCAGCCAACTTCAGGGCTGGTGTTACTTCTCTAAATCTTTTTCTTAATTGCTCTTCTCTGCAGAGAAATTCCAGCTGAGCACATGCTCTCATGTCACTGGCAAAGAATTTAGTGTGGGCCAGACTACTGCCCTACAAATAAATGATATGCTCAAGCCCAGCAGTGAGATGCCTGTGAGACACCTCTGTGGTCAGCACCCTCCAGAGCTCTGCTCTCCAAAAATAAGCCAACTCAAGAGAAATAGCTTGACTGATTTGTATAGTATAGACACTTCTGAAACAAAGACCAGCTTTTTGGAAGAATGGTTGGTTAGGCTGCTTGGATAAATACTGAGCATCTTCAATATCCCTGGAATCTAGTGTACCTTGTTCTCAGTGGAGAGCCACAAATGGAAGTTATTTGTTTGCAGAAACACCAATTTTCTTTGAATCTCAGAGACAGGTGTGCAGGTGGGAGAGAAGCCATGGTGCTTTGAGCAGGCATGGACTGTGGGCTTTGGCTCAGCTCGGCTGACATTCTTGTGCCAGGTCTCGGGAAGCAGAAACAGCCAGTCGGCTCTCAGTCTATGGGGACTTGCACTGACTTCAGAGACACCACATGCACCTCAGGATACCATCCACGTATTAGCTGCATTAAATCCCAGCACTTTCCAACTGGTGTTTCCAATGCTCAGCAGAGGAGAAGGAACAGTAATCCAATACTGGCAGTATCAAAGGCCAACATTTTATAGTAACTTTTGTATATTAATGAGATGCAGGCTGAGGACCCGAGCGATCCTGGCTGCGTGTGCTTTCAGTGCTCGGCTGAACTCGCGGGTCCCAAGGCTGCGTGCCCCCCTTGGGCCATGCACGGCGATGCAATCGCAGAAGGACTCAGAGCCGGGCAGGGCTCGGCTCCTGCTGCGGCATCGATGTGACACTGGTGACACTTTGCTACCCCCAGGCCTCCTGCTCTCACTGGGACAGCAGTGGGCACGTTGTCCCTGAACCTGCCACCTGGCCAGCTACTCGGCGTTCCCTTCTGTCCTCTTGTGGGGTTTTAGTATGCAGGGGTAGCACAAATTTGTTTGTGTAGATTTTGGGTTGTTCTCCCTGACTGTAAGGGACCTAAAGGAAGAAGATAAAGTGTTTATCACAGTTCTCTCCTCGGCTACAATCCTCTCAAATGGCTACATTGGTGCATCGTTGCTGACTTTAATTCCGTAGTTTGAATGAAAATGAGGAGGGAGCAGTTTGCCTTGGGCCCATGCATACCTGGCATGCTTCGTCACAGCCTGACAAATATCCCTTAACCCAGTCACTAGTTTATATCTTATGGCTTATTTTTAAAAATCCAGACCAGGGAATTGTGGTGTTTTTAAGAGGAGGGGTGTGACCTGCAAATATTTGATTGATTCTGTTCCTGTCCCACAGTTTTATGTAAAATTTATTTACTGGTTTTCCTTTTAAACCGTTAGCTGACCTTCCATACGGATCCCAGCTGTGCATTAGCATTGCTTGAGGATGTGTTTGTATCTTTTGTCTAAAAATACCCAGCCGGTAGGATCCATGATCCATGAAAGCTAATTGAAACAATTTCTCTTCAAGTTTTGGCAAGTGAAGCATGCATTATAAGCATTAATATCTATAAATTGAATTGTTAATGAATCTAGACACTAATAATGAATGCAATTTTGTAGGCTTAACTAGAAACACTAAAATTATCAGGATCTGGAACAGAATTTTCAATCATTTTTGCTTATTAAATAGCAAAACTATGCTTTTAATAAGCTAATCATTTTTATTTGACCCCATAGGAGTAGCTCAGCTGATTAGAAACAGGTTTCAAAGTGCAAAACAATGTTGTTTTCCTCTCACTGTTTTAACTACCACAGTGCTGAAATCTCAGATCAGATACTGATCTCCATTGCTTATCCTGCAATTCCTCTAAAAGAATTTGCAGTAGAACCTCTCTATGTCCCATTGAACAGGAGAATTCTCTGCACAGATAAATCATGCTGTAAGCTGCCAAAACAACTGGAGCTTGCTTGAAAGACCATTACTGCACAAAAATACAATATATGAGAGATTCCTATTTGGTCTTTGTTATATCCAGAAGTAGAAAAGCGCTTGATACAACTCAAAACTCAAGACTAAAGCTAATAAATGTAAATCTCCTTCTCCCCCAGTTTAAAATTAGCCTTTAGGATTTTATGCAGCTGAAGAATATGGTAAGATTCAGAGTTATAATAACAAGAAAATCTTAAGTTCTGATGGTTTCCTTTAATACAGTTTTGTGAAGTTTGCCATTTTTCCTGACTCCAGTGGCTGGATACCAGGAGGGTACAAGGAGATAGATTATTCTGCGAGTTCCTCAGACAAAGATGCTTCTCCCCACACTTGTGCTGGCAGCCCTTGCAGACAGGCTGTCAGCTTTTATGGAGCACTGGTGTCCCTTAGACAAGCAATTTCTTATACCAAAAGATTTAGTAACTCTACAGCATTTGTTAAATGAAAAAATCAAACTTGGTTATCTTGCAAGATAACGGTAAAGAACGATCTGAAAGGTAAGGGAAAAGGATGTCAAGGGTTTATCTCTGGATTTACGTCTGGGAAGGACCATAAAAGGTTCCTCCATCTCTGGAGATGATTCATATCCTTACAGAAATGTATTCCAGTCCTTAATTATGTTTTCTATTTGAGAGAGGGGGTTTCCTTTATTTAATCTAAATCTCCCTTACTACAGTTCATACCTACTTCCACTTTTTTGTGTTCTATGTACATGGAAAAAGGTTTTCACTCTCTGTAACAACCTTTTCTTTATTTGAAGGCTCTTTCCATGTTTCCCAGCTGCCCCGGTACTTCCCTCCCTCATCTCTTCTATTCTTTAGTGTGGACAGATGTCGGGTAGCAGTGATAACTGACTGATTAACATGGGATGGCAAGGGAGGAATACTGGCAAGCTTGGAGGGATGAAGTGATAAGGAAAGAAACATCAACAGATGCAACTAAATAGTACAGCAGGGGATTCAAAATACTTCACCAAAGTACTAATGGGAAAGAATTGGTGTTTCCTAGTTCGATTTAAAACTCAATGGGAAATTAATATTAAGTTAATATAGAAATACACAATAAAGTGCAGAGTACTCTATGCAGAAGCTCTAACTTACTAGATAGCACTGTAAATGTTACACTGAAATATTTAGCTGAAGTAGTTCAGAATATTTTTACTACTTGGACGTTTGTTTTTGTGATGATTGTGTCCATGCACACTGGGATCCTGTTCTGCCTCCCCTCATGTCTGCCAGTGAACCCCTGGGCACTTTCCACTCCTTTACAGATCTTTTCCCTGTGCTGAGGGTGTCACAGGGAGTGCCTGACAAATACTGCCAGAGATAGCCATGATCACCGTCATGGCTGTGCAACTCAGCTCCTCTCGAGGCTAAACACTTTCATCATTATATGTCTGCAAAATGAAATGGCTGAGATAATTTGAGGGGAGAAATGCTTGAGGGTCTTCCCCCACCTCCCACCCAATGCCTTTTCCTGATGGACAATACGCTGTCAGAAAAACAAATCAGTGGAGACTTGCTCAACCTGAAGAGTGTGCCCCATCCCATTACGTGCACTGGGCAAGGCAGAGGGTGCTGAGTCTGAGGTGTATATTCCTGTTCTGTTTCTTCTGTGGAAGGTCCATATTCTGGGAGACAAATATTAGAATTATCTTTAATAATTGATATTAGGGTTCATACATTGATGACTGGTGTGTTTAGTTTTATTCTTTGCTGTCTTCTGCTTTCAAAGATTCCTTTTCCCAAACTAACAGCAAAAAAAAAAGTAAAAAAAAGTTTTCTCAGTGCTGCTGTCTATTGACATTCAACAGAATAACAGCCCTGGAGTTAATTCCTCCTCTTAAGTAAACTACTTCAGTCGGGGCTGTTAGCATGGAGGATATTGGCATTCCCGTTTACTGAACAGGAGTCTTCCAGGATCCTTGCTTTTTAAGTGAATTTAGTATGTGTCCATGTGTACTTTTCAATAAATGTAACAAATAATCCAGGCAAACCTGGGAGCCTACTAGTGAGTCATATGCAAACTGAACCAAAAATATTTAATCCTGGAGTAAACATTTATGAAGTGCCTGTGCCACCCTTTGCAAAGGGATAAAGTGGTCAGTCAGTGTGCTACAATGTGCATCCAAGAAAGAGCTGAAATAATACATTTTTCTATTTTAAATGTAAAATAATGTAAATAATAATGTAAATCAGATAATGTTAAAGCCTTGCAGGCTCTTTCTTTCACTTGAACACCAGTTGTGTCAGGTGCCCACCTTCCTCCTCCTCCAGAAAAGAAGTTTCTGTCCCTCAGAATCCACCCCTGCTGCAGCCACTGCACTGACACAGGTGAAAACATGAGAACTCTCTGGCTTCACAGCTTGAGATGGAATTTTTTCACCTATAAAAACCCAACCACACAGTGTATCTCAAACAAGTACTAGAGAAGGAGAACTTTGCCTGAGTTGGTTTTGCCTGCTCTCTATAAACAGAAAAATCAATGGTCTTTGTTTTTTTATTGAGGAGAAAAAAGTACTTTTTTCCCACCTGGGAGGGCTAATGGGATACTCTGGCGTGCAGCACCATTTCAACGGTGAGGGAGGTGTCCCTACTTGATCTCTGCTAATGAAAGTCTTCAACCAGCTATTCATGCTGCTTCTGGGACATAAAATTTCAGGTTCTGGCTCTCCTGATCCATCACTTTGCTAAGCCTCAGTGGGGTCCTGTGCAGCACTTTTTGAGTCTAGTCCCCAGGAGGGTGTGACTTGAAAGTCATGGCCTTTTCACTGGCCAAAGGGCTAGTGGTGCTATGGAACATCTCTATAAACTTGGCTGCAAAGGTTGAATGTTCTGATGGACACTGACAGGCGTCTGAGCCTCCCAGGTTGTGTCTCAGTCCCCAACAGAGTCAAACCCAACAATACCTGTGTGCAAACCTAAGAGGTATCTTTTTCCTAGATTTCAGACCAGCAAGATCTAATAACCTTTACTTTGGTCTCCTGCACATCCTTCTGAAAAATGAAGCATGTCAGATCCTCAGAAATGAAAGGAAATGGGATAACCTTACACCTGAATTGACATGGGCATGTCTTCTGTCATTCCTCAGTATTTTGCCATCCCATGTTTTACGTGGCTCACCTTTCACATTGACAAAAGAGACAACAGATGTATCCTTTTTATTTCTAGAATACATGACTCTTTTAGAGCAGCTCTGTCATTTATCTTGCCAAATATTTAGCAGTGCTCAGTATTTGAGGCTCTTCAGGAAGAAGAATACAAGATTTCTCATTCTTGCTGACTAGAATTTAAACAAATACAAAAAGAATTTGATATATTAAAGAGGAAGAGGAAATAATTGACTAAGTATGGTTCTGGGAGCTAAATCACTGTTTCAGCAATTGAAGAATACTGGCCACCAGTCTGCGTTGGTGGAACTGCTTGGATGCCGAGCATCAACATCAGTTTCCATGTTGGGTGTCATGACAGCCTGTTGTCACTTTCAAGAGGACTATAACCAAGGTTTATCATAATAGCAGCCCTCAAAATCAAGATAGTTCAAAGCACTAGCAGCCTTGCAAATAATTACACCCAGTGTTTATTTTGTGTGTGTATATTTATCTTGTTTTCTTCTCATCCTCAGAGTTCCAAGTTTTTATCAGAGGTTTTTGCAGAGTGGAACTGGAAGTTGTTGACACACTCCACCCAATAACATTGAGTGTGGGGAGAGGTGCCTGTGCTCGTTTCAGTGCCACAGGGAGAGCAGATCGTGGCACACGAGGAACGTGAAACTGTTGTCGATGCTTATTCTAATGCAAGAACCAACAAAGGACAGTTGGTTTACAAAAAGAAAAGGAAATACTTTTTAACAACATCTAGTAGAATTTAAGAAACTCATTGTAAAGGCAAAAATCTTAAATACATTTTTGTGCCGCACTTCCTGTGGCCTGAGAGTTAGATGGTGAGAAATAACCATATGAAATGGTAATTTCAAGGAATAGTGTGCACAGGTACTATTGCACTCATATTATGGTGTCATCTGCTGCTGCCCTGCTAAATTTGATTCCAATTCAAATTATTCAGGAAGAGACAATACTGAGCTGGTTCTTCAAACTGGAGAGATGGAAGATAGCTCTGGACAGAGCTTCAAGAGTGAGAAATGTAATTTGATAATCTGGGGACAACACATCATTAAGAGCCCATTGGAGGTGGAGGGCATGTTAGTTGTTCCTTAGCATGGGTGCATCTCTGACCAGGGTTTGGCACCTGCCCTGTCTTTCCTGTGAAAGTGTAGGTGTTTCCAAACTATGCCTAAAAAGTTGGGGGGAGGAGATGAGCTTTGAACTTTCCTTTTTCAGTCGTTTCTTGATAGTACACCAGCCTTCTTTTTCCCATCATCTTTGTCTGCCCCTCACTCCAAGCAAAGATGCCTTGTTGTTAGCAGAGATTTTTTGATGTAGCCAGGATTAGAACTGACTATTTTGCAGTTCTTTATTCTCGATTCAGGACTTACAGGCTGCTCTCTGCAATGTAGTAATGAGATCTGGGATAATAATATCAAGCTGTATCTAAACAATTGGATTAAAGGAAGCCCTTGGAATAGGACAGAGGTTGGTGTAACTTGCTGGATCACGTGTCTGATTGCTGGCCGGTTCCCTAGGGACAAAGTTTTTCGTCCTGGCAGAGCTCAGCAGCTTTCAGCTTCTTTCAAGATCAGCATTTTGTACTGAATGTTTTAAAATGTTTGGAAAATGCAGCATAAGGGAGATTGAAGGTGTTATCTTTAATTGGACTAACTTAAAAAATTAATATTGAAAAGTTTTCTCCTTGTTGTGTTGCTGTTGACCTGACGTTAAGAATAGCTTGTGCTAGTCTGGGGGAGAAAAGTAGGGGAATATATTTTGCTTTTGGTTTTTTGTGCTTTGAATTTTGGATTTTGGTGGGACAGGAGTGGTTGCATTCATAGACAGTACTGAGGAAGAAGTCACGGACAAAATGGGGAAAGGATCTACAGTTTCCTGTAGTTGCTATTATGTTTAGAAAAAAAGGGTCTGAGCACGAATAGGGAATATTTTCAAAGGTATTTTTAGGTGTTGGGCTGCCTGTGATGATCTGTTCATGCATGCAGCTGGGAAAGGCTCCAGCCAGTGTGAAGGTGTTGGTAATATCTGTTTGTCAAGTTCAGAACCAGGAAGGTCTGAAAGGTAGATGGACCTTTTTTTTTTTAACCTGGTGAGGCTCCATTGGTAATCACTGCTCAGAAAGTAATGGCCTTACGGAATAGAATTGCAATTGCCTGCTTTGACCTCAAAATATTACTTTGTCATCCTTGCCTTTCTCTCTCCCTTTCTCCTTGGAAAATTAACATTAGATAAGAGTGAGGTAGATTCTTTTCTAGCTTATTCATTAGTAGCAGCAGCAGTGTTGTTAATTATGTTTTGATTGTAGGGGCTGTATTATGAGTGGCCAGAGAACACAGAATTAGTTTCAGATTTTCATAGCTAGAAGGTGGGAAAATTCTCCTCTGGGTTGCAGACTAAGCAGATTTCCTCTGGATATCACTGAGGCACAATAAACTGCAACTTGGATGCTTTTTTATCACAGCTTTGCTCTCCATGCACAGATTTTACTGTGGGAAATAATACAGCCCACTTCTTGGAGTGTCTTGTTCCATTTTTTTATGTGCATCATCTTCTCAGCTTCAGCTGGTAGAGTTTTCTCATTTTTTGGGTTTTTTTGGGGTTTTTTTTGGTTTTTTTAATTCTTACAAGAACAGTCAGAATGTTCTTGAGGAGCCCTTAACTGTTTTTTTGGGTCTTCCTATATGAGTTAGGAGCCTGCCAAAGCCTACAGCCATCCTCCCTGAGCAACACTCAGAAGCAAGCAGGATGGGAGCTGGTTATTTGGTGTGATAAGTAACTACAACTATGGATGAGACAACCTTTCTTTTTAGTTTTGTAATTTATTTAAATTTGCAAAAGTTTTTTTGTTTTAATCAGTTAATAAACAATTTGTCTGTCTGTGACTCAAAATACTGAATAATTTGTTACTAAAAACACCACCCTAAGCACAAGGGAATGTGGCACTGCAAATACATTTATCTTACAAAACCCTTCTCTCGGCTGCTCTTGCCATCCTGACATGCTGTGGTACTGTATTTCTGGCAAACTGAACTGAAGGTATCCAATTCACCTGACAGTGTTTTCTGACTTGCTCAGTCTTCTGGCAGAGACCTTTTCAGAGTCTGCACTATATTGCCTTTATGCTCTTTTGTCCCTTTACAAGTGCATATGGGATTTTGCTGGTCACTGGGATGTGTTCAGCATTACAAGAGTGTTTCTAATAACCAAATTTTACTCCTGGTGTCTTTATAAACTCCCTCAGGTCTTCCTCATGATTTCTTCTTCTGAAGTCGGTTTGCACATGTTCCTCTGGGCTTTTTGCATCAACACTTGATAAGTACTGTGTGTTGATGAGACATGATAGCACATTCCTGAGGTATCCCTGGAAGCACAGGGCACACATTTCACTGCGTGGAGACAGACAAACCGTGTTTAAGATGATCTGAAGCAGGGCAGACCCTTCTCAGCCCTGAGTTCCAGAGAATTTAGTGGAAACTTCAATGTTGGATGAGGAATTCGAGGTGGAACATGAAACAATCCCTTTCATCCTCAGCTGAAGTGTTGGTACTCATTTTGTCCTTGGTAATTAAAGGGTATTTCTTGTTTTTCTCACTCTTTCAAATCTGTATCAGTAGGATCTTTGGAGTAATTGCTCAGAACAATTACATGGAAGTAGAACATCACTGATCTCCTTGGCTGGGAAATTTGTGAAAGGGAATGAAAAAAGGGAGAATTTCCCTGTCAGAGCTGCAGCTTGGAGCTCAGTGGGGTCTGAGCACAGAAAGAGCAGCTCTGTGTCAGCTTTGAAGAGGTAAATCCTTGAATTCACTGTGTGTGTGTAAGTTGCACATAACAGGAAATATCAGACTCTTAAAAATTCTGATAAATTTCAAGGAACTAAGCAACTAGTGTCAGAGAAATGGGTGCAAGAAATATATAAAAAGAAAACAAATACAAGTAGAGAGAAAAACAGGCAAGGATTTAAATATATCATAAGCACATCACAACTAATTCATCTGATAAAGGAAGATACAAGACAGAAGAGGTGATTGATGTAGCTCAAAGATTTGATGGTACAAAGCCTCCTTTACTTGAAATGATAAAAGGAAATAGGGCAAAAATCAGAATATTGAGGATTATTTACGATGTAAAGAGAGGGAGAGTAATCAAAAAGGTTGAGTAAATTCTAAAATGAAATAAGAAATGGCTTATGGTGTATGTGGGGCGGGGAGAATAAAGAAATCATTACTAAACAGAGAGTCACTCAGGAATCTAAAATGGATGAGCCCTGAACTGATTTCATAAATGGGCCTTGACAAAGGGGAAAACACAGCAGCACAAGGTATCTGTGAGTAATGGCAACATTTCACAATGTGGGATGTTAATAGAACACTTGGAAAGGAGGACTATAAATAGAAAACGAGTTCCATGTATGTGTCCTTTATGTAAAAGAAATTAATTAGTATTTTTTTTGCAAAATATTGAGAATTTGGAAGACAATAAACTGCTGAGATAGTGAGGGATTGCAGAATCCATGTGAGGAACTCCTTTTCCTTTTTCTCCTTTCAGAAAAGGGATTTGAGTCAGTATTGCTCAGTACATGGTAAAATATTGTCCGAATTTTTCTGGCTCATGATCTGTGAAGCATATTCACTGAGAAGCTCCTACGCTTGGAAGCACGTCTGTCACAAGGTACCTCCTGCTCCAAGACAGAACTGCCTGGGTGCTTGTTCTGGTCTTGTTAGTAAGTGTGGATGACTCTGGGTACCTAAAGAAGTAAAATAACTTCTTGTTTAAGGTGTGTTATTCCTGTAAGTTTGAATCAACCACATTGGATTTATTCTGCTGGTAAATCTTTGACAGAGCTAATGTCTACTCAGCCCCAGGAATGGGAATGCCCTCGGAAGCGTCAGGGTACCAGCATTGCTTTAAAGAATACGAGGTTTGCACTTACAGGGAGAGGTATTTTTAAACATGTAATACATAGTAGGTGCCTAAAATAAATAGATTTTTATCAGTAACATCTGATCAAGGATTATATTGTATTTGAGAAGAGTGACAGTGTTGCAGAATTACATCAGATTGGATGTGAATTTCTCAATAATTTTTGTATTAATTTCTGCATGCAAGATGGCAAAAGTGAATTCAGAAGGAGCTGAATGATGTGAAAATATGTAAGACTGACACTGCAAGCCTAACATTTTCCCCATGCTGCTCTGTAGAGCACCCAGGAAAAAAAAAAAAAAAAAAGGTTGAATTAGTGCAAAGCACAGGCAGTTAGAGAAATGATGGAACAGTTGCTGGGAGATTAGTAAATGTGGATCCCAGGCAACACCATTTCTAAAATAATTTTTCTGAGTAAAACTGTGTTTAAGGGCTGGAAGTAATGATTTATGAAGAAATATGAAAAGAATTAGATGTGTTTAACTTGGCAAAATAAATGAAGAGTGTTGTACTTGTCCACAAGCATATGAAGAGCACAAACAGAAACCATGGAGAAGAATTGCCTTGGACAGGGCCTAGGGAATGCAAATGAAATGTATTGTGATCATAATGCAAGAAGGAAAATGTATCTCAGATATCAGGTAATATCCTCCATTAGCAAGATTTATGAGACCCATCATGATGGGAATATGAAGGAAATGATGAAAAGTCCATTGACTGAGTCAACTGAAATTGGATTAGAAGGTGTAGAACACTTCAGCCCTGAAAAGGAAATTGTCACATGCCCAACAAATATTGCAGACTCTTGAGACTGTGGGATAACACAGATGTATTTCAAAGTTTTCTCTCGATGTCAGAGATGCAGGTTCTGTCCTGGTGTGTGAATTCAGGTGGGCACTCACCGAGCAAGTGTGCCTTGGTCGTGCCTTGGCTTCTCTCAGCTGAAGTTCCATATGAATCTTGTAGCAAAGAGTC
Source organism: Pseudorectes ferrugineus (assembly GCA_008033365.1). Lineage (NCBI taxonomy): Eukaryota > Metazoa > Chordata > Aves > Passeriformes > Pseudorectes > Pseudorectes ferrugineus. The sequence goes on along the minus strand of QWTY01029395.1, from coordinate 3,978 downwards.
TTCATAAACGATCACATAGAAACATATTCCTTCACCCCATGAGTGTCCCTAGAACCAGAGGGTTCCACAGAGAAACTGGGGACAGAACATTTTGATCTTACTCTACTGTCTGTCTCCCAGGTACCTGCCCAGAAGGCTCCCAGACTCCAGGGCTCACTTCAGAAGCTCAGGAGTGTTGATTCTGGTTGCCTGACACTGTGCCAGAGAACTCTGGCTCTCGTCTGGTGATAAGCCTAAGTGATAGACTTGGAAGGGGTCCCACTCGTTTTCACCTTCAGCAGCTTGCTCTCAGGAGTCGGCCGCTGCCAGAACTGAGGCAGACGGCTGGTTTGGCATCCAGCACCAAGTGTTTCCCTGGCACTGCTCCATGTCTTATATCACGCTCAGCACTAAAGAACTTCAGAGTTTATTGAGCCTCTCTCCACAATTGGCTTCACTACAGGTTTTGGGGTCAACACTCCTGTTGTGACAGCAGGTTTTGTTTAGATTCTTACCTGAGATCATGGCTGCACTGTTCAGCTCCTGGAAACCTTCTGCATGGTAGTGGCTGGTCAGCTTTTGCCCCGTTTTAAATTATGAATGCCAATGTTGGCAGTTCCCTTGTGTCATGTCACCAAGGCTCAGCCTTCAGAAATTTGCCACTTTCCCTTCAGGGAATCTGAGGCACCTGCACAGAATTGTTTAGAAGAATTTAGAAGGTTGGTCGTCTTTGAAAGGTGCCTTGTGGATCTAGATCAGTGATCTCCATGGTGGGATGTACAAGACAATCTATAAAGGCACAGGAAGAAAAATATTTTTTTTGCAGTTAATAAATTTTAAAAATTTAAAATAGTGTTTATTTCATCCTTATCCTTTATAAATGTCTATTTCTGTGTATGTTTTATAAAGTATATAATACAGTAGGATGTGGAGATAATTTATAGATAAATACACATACATTGGCATGCACACTTAAATTTTTTTTACTGATCAGGTGCACAATCAAAAAAAGTTTGGAGCCCCCTGATCTAGATGTTCAGAGAAGGATGAGGATGATGGCCGTGGCACAAAGATCTTCCACAAAGAGAATCCTAAAGAATGATGATAACCTTTGAAGAGGGAACATGACACAAAGTAATGAAAAGTAACGAAAAAACCCTGGGCGATGCTACTGGGAAGGTCTGTGCTCCCTTGTGTTGTCGTGTAGGTGCTTGAACGCATTCTCATGTATGCTGGGGTGTATTTTAGCCTTATGTAAACCCACAACTGCTGTGTGGTTAGATAACATCATCAATCCTGCCTTCTCTGCCTGGTTCCTGTGTCTCTTTGCTGGGTCCAGCCTGGTTCTCTGTATCCATCTGCTCTCATGGAGCATCCAGGCCTAGTTTGGACAGTCAGGCAACCACAAGTCCTGGAACATCTGTCCCCAGCAAAGGGCATAAATGCAGCTTGTTCCACTCGTGGGCTGGTGTCCCATTTTCAGCTGTAGCTGGTAACTGCAGCCACAGTCTGATCATTCAGAACATTACTTTATAGTCTTTATTATGGCTTCATATATGTGGCCCAGGACTTCAGCAGACTCATTCACAGTGCCACAGCCATGGCTCTGCCCAGGGGAGGCCTTTGCAGGACATGGAATGTGGTGACTACAGAAAAATTGTGTCAGTTTTTACCCTACCGGATCTCTGATTGGCACCTGCCATCTGATCTTTCTCCCAGGCAAAAAACACAGTAAGGTCTCGGCAGTTTTCGTCACACACTGCAGACAGCATACCTGTTTGCCAAAGATACGTGCTGCCAAACTTTGAGCTGTCATTCCAAATTAAGATGTTAGAGCTTTCCTTGCCTATGATAAGTCATTAAATATTGCTCAATTACCCTTGCATTGAGCCTTTTTTTAAACTCGAGCTTCCTTTACTGAAAGGCATCCTGTCTTGATTTGGAGATATTAAAAGATGAAAAATCCTCCTTCCTTTGATAGGGCAGGGTTTTTAATGTCTAATCATTCTCACTATAAAACTGTGCCTGATTTCCAATTTAAGCTGGTCTGGCTTCAGCTTCCAGCAATTGGTTCTTGTTATGCCTTTCTTGGCTGGATTAAAGAGCCCTCTAGGACCTGGTATTTTCTCCCTTTGAAGGTACTTATACATCGTAATCAAACCATCTCTTGATCTTTTTAATAAACTAAACAGATCGAGCTCCTTAAGTGTCTCATTCTCAGGCAGCTATTCCTGTTCTCAAATAATTTTTATGACTCTGCACTGTCTCCAATTTTCCTGTGTCCTTTTAAAAACACGGCCACCAGAAACAAAGGCACTCAGGGTATTTATAGTCAACTGCTTGTCCCTTTTCCCAGAATCCTTTAGATTCTCTTATTTCCATGTTATGGGTTCCCCAGTCTGTAGAAGACTTTCTTGCTCCTAGAAACTATGACTGCTGATGTCATTTGCTCTAGGTGAGCCAGAAGTGCTCCTAAACAGGTAATCTAGCACCAAAAAAAAGTGTGGACCTTTGCTCTGATCGGTGTAATTGTTCTTACGCTTTTTTTGCCCATTTGTAGGGGCTATTTTAAATCATTAGTGCTTGGGAACTGGGACCTTTGTGTATTTTACATTCTAAAAGGAGAAGAACTTGAGCTGTTTTGGGCTGTCCAAAATCACTATCGATTGTGACTGAGCCTGTTTGTTCTTGTAGAGGAAACTGAGGCTTCTACCGCCCTCCAAAAGTGATCTCAGTGACCAAAATGGTGTTTCAGTTCAGACAATGGTCGTAAGAGATAACGCAGGGGGACTGGCCAGGGAGGATAGAGTTCAGGAACCACTTACACTTCTCTAATGAGCCCAGGAAGCTGCCCTGGTTGTACAGGGAATGATGCTGTCTGTGAGGATTTTAAAAACCTGTCTAGTGCTGCTTCTCGGACTTGACTGTTGCTTTGTTTTTTGTTTTTTGGTTTTTTTTTTTTTCCTGCAATGTATCTGTTTTTATTAAGGGCATAGTGGATGATCACTCCCCACCCCAATAAAAAGGAAATTTTCCAGGTGTTGCCTTGGTCAACTTATTTCTGTTGAAATCCCTTACCCCTTTTGGTTGCTTTTCCAATTCTGTTCCTGTTATTAATCATAGTTATCTTCTGCTGACTATAAGCAAACTGGAGGCCAGATCTGGGGTACCTTGTGTTGCCAATATTAGGCATTTTTTCTGTTGCACCAACCAGCCTCCGAGATATTTATCCTTGCAATTATCCGCCAGGTAGGCAACAGCTATTACCTGGTTTTAAGACAGGGAGGAGAAGCCGAGGTATGGAAAGCTTCAGTAGGTCAGGGCTTGAACTAAGATCTTCTAAATCTAGGGTAATTGTGCCTCCTCTCTGTTCCATCTTTAAAAAATAAAGCACACATGTTAGTTCTGAGGCTCGCTTTCATCTTCACCATTCTGCCTTCAGAAATCTTCACTCCTCCTCGCCGCACTGCGGTCGCCCTCGAAGAGTTGCACAAAGGCTGTCAGTCGCTTTGGTTCACTGTCATCAAATATTGAGGAAAAATAGGAACAATTACAAGTTTAATATTAAAAGAAACAATTTCATTTCCTTTCTGGAGTCAGTGTAGTTTTTTAATGCTACCTGAAGAAGCAGAATCCCTTGTGCCTGGTGAACGGGGCTCATTCACCTCACCTCGGATCTCAGTCCCAGCGTGCAGGAGACAGGCAAGTGGGCACCTGGGACCCCACGCGCAGTGCGGGCGGGCCTGGGCTGTGGCTCGGTGATGCACTGTTTTATTTTTAATTCCCAGCTGGGCCCGACTGCCAAAACTGGGCCGTTGTTTTTTAATTAAACTGTACGGGGGCAAGAAGAGCTACTAAAGGCCGCCGGGTTGTGCAGGGGGCCGCTGCCCGGGCCAGGCCGGGAGCGGAGCCAGCCCCGCTCTGGCCGCGGAGGTGCCCCCGCAGCGGGGGTGCCCCGCACAGGAGGTGTCCCCTCAGAGGAGCTGTCCCCGCACAGGA
>QWTY01029394.1:2660-14855 GCA_008033365.1 Pseudorectes ferrugineus | reverse complement strand
ATGGTCTACATCTAGAAATTCTGCAAATATTGCATGGCGATGGGAGAGACATCCTTTCATAAGAAAGTGCAAACAAAGAGTATATTACAGTTTTCCAGATGGAAGAATATATTTGACACCAAGGAAATCTAATCCTTGATGCTCATTATGAATGACATTTTTAAAATCCAGATTAAAATAATGTGGCTTTTACATAATATTGATCATGAGAACAAGAAACTTCTGACTGAAGCAAGCTTGAGAAAGAGGATTTCCAATATGATAATGGATTCTTGTTCTTCTCAGGTGCTGGAGGTGCAAAATCCTAGTTCCACTAAAGTCAGTGAAGGAAAAACTCCCAATTATTTCAATGGAATTTAGATTTAACTCAGGAATGTCTTCTCTGTGGCTTCTTAAATGTGTTAATGTATTAGGACAGACAACTGTTCCTAAGAAAAGCTAGGATAAAAGAATTGACTGAAAATTGTATCCAGAGAATGGTCCTGCATTTCATTTTATCTCCAGCATGCTGAATAAAAAACAGAGGAAAAAATTACAAGACAAAGGGAAATTCTCTCTCAATTTTCAGGTAGGCTGATTCTCAAAAATTTCCAAATCTCTAAACCATGAGGAAGACAGGAAAACCGTAGCTAAACTGCACTTTTATATGCTGAACCAACCCAAAACAAAATGCTTTGTTGAAATCAGGAGTGGGTTTTTTGTTGTTGCTGTTTGTGCACCAGCATGACACTGATCTGCCACTCGCTCAGATGCTGGCAGCCTTAATTTTCACTTAGGGCAGGCTGACAAACTGTGGCTTTCCTCCAAAGTGTTGGAGGCTGGGATGAGGGTAGTTTGGTCAAGTATCTTTACATTTGTGGTACAACAAACACATGAACCAACAAGTCAGAACACAGATGAAGTGGCTTGCTGTTCAGTGGCAAAAGGAACAAGCTTCTCATTTCACAGAATAAGGACATAACTATTTTCAAATGTTTTTCATAGGGGAAAATAGCCAGTAATTAAAAGCTCAGGGAAAACCGTTCAGTGTTACAGCACCAAGGTTTCTTTGATTTTTTATTTCATTGAAGATACAGATGTTTGGATTTTTTGATGGATGGAGAAGGGAAAAACTGAGAATAGGAGTATTTCTAGTGAAATGAAAATGTTTAATTATCTCTTCAGACCAAAAATTTTACCCATATTATGTTAGTCTTCAAGATTTACTTATGTCAGTAAAATATAAGGATAACAGCGAGAAATTTGATTCTTTCGCTGTCAGGTAATCCTGGCTAGAAGGGAAGCACACTGCTAACCCAAGAACAAATGAAGAAGTGGATATGATACTCCTGAAGATGATTGTCTATATGTGATTGCCTTAAACTGCTTTCAAGAACGCACCTTTTTATAACTGAAATATTCATTGTTAGGTTGGGGGTTTTTTGCAGAGATGTCATTCTAGAATATGACACTAATCTCTGGTGTCTTTGAGGGAGAAACAACACTGATGGAAGATTTTGCCTTTGAATTTGAAATTATTTCTGAAGTTGACTATTTCTTTGAAAGAACTGCACTTCACTGTAATTTTTCTACCCTGTAAAAATTTCATCTTCATAAAACAGATACTGGCCTATTGTCCTGTTGAGGTATCTAAATGCAAAGAATCTTGAAATACATTTAATTGATTATCCCACATTTGAAAAGATTTTCAGATGACATGCAATGTGAAGTACAGACAACCTTTATAATTCTATAATTACCATATAGGTTGACACCTCCACTTATTTGAGTGTGTGTATAGGGGTAAGTATTATAAAAAAGCAAAGAGCCCCAAGGGTTCCCTTTTTCAGTTGCTGCTCCCAATATACAGACATTAGACATTCAAAAGGTGCCCAGAATTGTGGCTGAGGAAGCAGAGAAAATTAATATAGACACACTGGGAGAGAAAGGGCATTTACCCATTGTACTCCAGAGAAATAAAGCAGGCAAATATAATTTAAATGTGACCATTATTAAAATATGACTACAGCACCAGGATCAGTTCTTAACACTAAACGTATTCCAAACCAACAAATGCAGAATTCATTTCAACAGAACATTAACAAAAAAGTATTATAGAATGCTTTGTAATGCTTTCAATTTAATCATCTAAACAAAACAGAATTTAGATTCATTTTCTATTGCTTTATCTAAGCTTGGTTTTATCTGTTATTATTGATGTAAGTCATTAAAAATGCATATAATGAATACATTAATACTGACACAATATTTCGTCTTTTTATTGCAACAGGCAGTGAAAGACACATTGGTCCTTTTCACTGAAGTTCTAATGAATAAAGAATACTACTTCAATATAGAAAGATTAATAAAGATGTAGAATGGTGTCACATACTAAATCCATATTTTACTATTTAATCACACAGCATAAGCTAAGCTGGTTATGGTTGTTCTTGTGTTGTACTATACAGGTGTTACCAGGGTAGCTAAAAAGATTTAGAAAAAGCACAGTATTGCTAATTTGGACACAACCATTTACTACTATGGCTTTATTACTGTGGTTGAAAAGCCAGACAATAGCCAGGATTTATCATATTTATTAGGAAGAAGGAGTCATTTCTCTGCTTTTTTGTTAACACCGTGGTGTTCAGTCAAACAGCACTTGCTTTTGAAGTAAAATACATCAAATCACTCTCTATATAGAGGGAGATAATATCTGGCAGTTAGTAAAAGACAGACAAAAAGAGTGTAACTCAGCAGAGAGAAAGGACATAGATCAGACCAAGGAGAAAATAAAAGTAGAAGGAGAAAAAAGAAAAGAAGAAAAAGAGACCAAGGAAGAAAACATCAAAATAAAAATTATATTTTGAGGCCTGCTTCCACAGACCAGAGAAGTAGAAATATGATTTTATACTTAAAATTAGTCTTGTCATCAGTCTAAAACCTCTGAAAGCATAACTCAAAAGATAACTGGGTAGAAAGCTGATCTGCATATTACCTCTACCCTTCCCCTGCCACAGTCCAAAAAGATTTTTAAGGGGGGCAAGAAGCAGCTCTGTGTGTGTGTGACAGATAAAGCCTTTTTGTCTTCTTACAAAGCACAGAAAAGCAGCAGCTGCTTTTACAAACACATCATTTGTGAGAGATAGAGTTGAACTGCATAATAAGCATATTGAGATCACTGGAATGTTAATTAAACCCCAACAACCAAACAGACACTCCTGACACTGCTGCGGAAATTGATCCACCTGTTGATGGGAAACATTCTTCCTGAAATATATTTCATGTCTTACGCTGGAATTGTGTTAGAAATTGCTTCAACCCTTCTCCTGCAATATAATCTTACCCTTCCCCAATGTGCTCAAACAAATCACACCCCCATTGGGTTAGAGGTCACATAATTACAGGTGTGTGGGGTAATCCATTCAGTCTGAAGATGCAGCAACTGGAAACTCTGTCTTGTTGATATTTTAAAAGGTAAAAGAAGGCTTAAGCTGTTTGCAGGCCATTTGAACAAGTGAAATCAATATTGCAGGCAGCTGTGGAGGCTTTCTTTTGTTATGGTTTTTTGATATAAGTGGATATTACAAATCAAAATATTTTTGCACACACATTCCTGCAGTCAGTATATCTGCAAAGAGGCCCATATCTTGTGGCCATCACTGGAAGTCCTGGCCAACGACGCTTGGGCAAGGCCAAATTTATCCCGCAGTTTTGTAAGGATTGTCCCAGGGACAACTCAGGTCTCTATCTTCACAGTATTAAACTTTGAAGTGAGGGCAGGAATTGGGAGAATTATAAAGCAAGTTGTAGGTAGAATAAACATTTATCCATTTGGGTTTTTGCAAAATAACCTAGATAACATATTTATAAGAAAGCAAAATAAAAAAAAAAATACGGGAGGAAAAGAAAGATAGAAAATGATGGAGATAATCCGATAACCGAAATATTTTCAGAACTTCCAGAATGTTTAATAAGAACATGTTGCAATTTACATCGAGATGTGGAAAATTCAATACGGTTTACACCTCCCAGAACTCTGGAGCTGCCAGCTCTGAAGGAATGAAGCACATAAATAATGTATTTTCTGTTATTCCTGGTCTGCAGCTGATCTCCTACTGAGCAATGAGAAAGAGTTTTAGAGCTCTAGGAGACAGCTGGTGCTGTCTAGTGTGTTTGACTGATTTTGTGAGCAGAGAATGAAAGGCATAAAAAGCAAAATAAGAATGTAAAACTCAAGATGTATTTTCTCCTGAAAGAAAATTTGGAAGGTTACAAAGCTGTGCAAGAAGACACAATTAAGAGTAATCTGTTCTAAAGAATTATATTTGAAAATGAAAAGTCTCAAGTAGACTGGATAAAAATCCAAATGTGCAGTTTTCTCTGCAAATGAACAGGATCGTGTTGTTGGTAACTCATAATACTTTGCATTTCAACATAAGTGCCAGAAAGCTAATGACTGTAAAAGATTTGGGTCACTTGAGACTGTGGACCTGAAATGTGATGCCATGTAGGATTCAGCTGCGGTTTTGTGAGACTGAAGTTCAACTGTTCTTCAACACAACCTGCAGGCGATAATAGTTTTCAATACCGGGTAGGTTTTCTGGAGAGGGTGCTAAACTCATGGGTGGTTCTGCTCTTTTCAAAGAGCTATTCAGACTGCAATTGGGAGGCCCCATTCCGGTTCTCCAACAGGCAGGCCAGCTGGAGGAAGAAACATTCCTCCAGCTGCTTTCTCGTCCCTCTGAAAACCATTTATTCTTTTCGTAGAGTTTCTCTCTTTAAGCAAAATAAACATCCTAAGCCAGAAGCAGAAGTAGAAGGGCTTACTTCTGGTGGTTCCTATTTACAAAGACAGGCCACCAACTGACAGTCATGGCAGTGTCCAAATACAAACAATTGGGCTGAAAATGTGCCTTTTATCACAGGCTTCCTTAATTTGACCTGTGAGAAGGCTAGAGATTAATGCTGAATTTTGACTCAATTGTCATTCAGAGAATCTAAAAGACAGAATTCCCACAGATGAACTTCCTGTAAGCATATTTAGAAATGAAATTCCTTTCTCAAAACAATTCCCTTTCTGACCAGCTCATGACTCCTCCAAGACACCAAGGGAGAAACTTTTATATCCCCAGCCATAGATGTGGAATACTGACCAAATCTCTTGGTCCTGTCTCCTTCTGCAAGGGCAGCAAGCAACATGCTTTGCAGATTAGCTGGCACATTTGGGAAAGGGTTGTTGTACCAGGAAACTGAACAGAACCCATGTCAATATTTCATATATCAGAAAAACTTTTCAGGTGGGGTGGGTGGGTGGATGGGAGTGTCCCTTTACCCTTCCTTTTCTCAGCCTCTTAAGCAGACTGGCATGGCCTGAGACAGATGATAACGGTGAAGATTCTTGGGTCTGATAAGTAAACCCCTGTCAGATAGGAGTGTTCAACAACAATGCCTTTTACAAGGACTCAGTAAGATGCTACAGAAATTAAATCACTGCATCCCCTCAAATAACAGGTTTCAAAGATGAAGCCATTGTAATTACGCCACCAACAACAGAAGTTCCAGCAAACTCACACAACCTCTATGTAACAGCTGATTTGGCAGAAACCCCTCAAAACATGTCCCAGCTTGGAAAGTAATTTCCAGAACTCAAGAAAATGAGACAGAAACTGCTGCTTCTATTCAGCCCTGAATAGAGCTAAAATGTATAAATCATGGTTCATGAAAGAAATATGGGGAGGAGAATTTCACTGCACCACAGATGATGAATCCTGGGCAGATAGCCTTCAAAAGATGCACATATTGCTATCATAGTGAGAAAATTCCAGTGGAAAGCAATTTCACACTCTTTATAGGCCACTGTAATCAGCCAGAAAATGAATTATCATAGCCCAGAGGACAAGGTACTATCAAACAGGGTCTTGATCCAGTGGAGCACTTAATCTTATGCTTAATATTAAGCACCTGAGCTGTTTCATTAAGTCACATATGCACAAAAATGTGCATATGGCCTGGCACTAAAAATAATTGAAATAATTTCTAGCAAGTTGTCTGTTGTATCCAGTGTTTTGTTCTATTCATGTTGTCCACGACAATGCTCTCATTTTTCAAACTATCTTAAATTATTCAGAATACACTTGCCTATTTCTGCCACTAGTGCTTGGGCTGAATGACATTCACAGTTCAGGAAGTTGTTATGAAAATGTTGATCCATCATATAATATCTACAAATAATGAGGCATACTTTCTTTTCAATGACAAATAGAGTATAGATTTTAGAATAAAGTTTCTGTTTTGCATATGGTAACAAGTTCAAAATTCTCTAATATCTATACGATATTTTCTTTTTCTGAAAAAAAAATGCCTTAGTCAGTATACATATTTTGAAAAGTGGCATAAGGGCAATCAAAGCATAATAATTTTCTTTTATCTAGGCATCTAGTCAGATGTACCTTTTTCAAATACTATTTACAACACTCTACATATGCTATTGGTTAATACACCAAAAAGTGAAACAGATTTCAGAGGCAAATTATGAAAAGAAATACTCTTTAATCCGCAATACAGTCCCAAAATGAGAAAAACAAAGAAATATTGACAACTGAGCATGAAATAAAACTTAGAAATCTGAAAACAAGCTTCAAAGTTTCAATATAGCCAGATAAAATGCCAGTTTGAAATATGAATAGGAGGAAAAATAAGATTAGACAGTCCTAGGACTTGCTTGAGAATCATTGAGCTTTAATCAGTAACTTTTATCATCCACAGAAGCCAGACAAATAACTTTCAGATAAAACAGTGTTATAGAAGAGAGAGGTCAACCTTCCTCTACATGGAGCTAGGTTAAGGCCATTTTGATTCTACCTAAGGTGATTCAAGTCTTCTGAACCATTTAATCTGGCTGCTCCAAGGGGCAGAGCCTTGACAAGGGGAAGGTAAAGCGAGAGCAGAAATGACAGAGGGGAAAGGAAGACAAGCCCAAAGAAGCAGGACTGTGGATGGGTGGGAAGTGAGCAGTGTTCTTGGCACTGATGCACCTGGACAAAATACCAGCTACCACTAATAGAGATGATCCAGTACTACACTGCTATACAAAATTCTGTCAGGACACCTATAGGGAATGAATTACAGCTGCAAAATTATGCTATCAAAATGTCACCACTTGCATTCAAATTCACCTGTTACTTCTAATAGCATAATTTCATATTTAAGAGATGCATATTTAGTGTATGTACTAAAATGGTGAATAATACCAACATACATTTTTCCTATTTACTTTCTATTACTTCATAATCTCCTTCCAAAACTGGCATTTAAATATCCACATCTTAATGAGATTTCAGATTGCTGATTTCTTCTAAATTGAAGTTCAGAGCTTACACATATTGTGAATTAACTAAAACATTGACCTACATTATCTTATCGGAAAAAAAAACAAACCACCAAAAATATCTTGAATATACAGGGAAAGCCAAACCAGTTCCAGTTGTTGTAATCAATTTCTGTTTGCAGTGGGATTACAAAACGTTATTTAAGGAACTGCAGCACACATTCATCCCACAGATGGGAACTAAGGGGCTCTTTCAGCAGAGTACTCAGGGAAATATTTCTCTTCATGCTTGCCAAGTTTGTTAAATGTGGACTTACATGTAAACTCTAATGGTATTATTTCTGACTTCACAGTCTCATAGTCCCATAGAAGGCAGCAAGAAGAAAAAATAAATTCTTTCGGATTAATAAAAATTGTATCAAACTGAATATAGCCCTTGTCTTACAGGTTTGCTTTGCATATACCTGATCTAACTGAAGATTTTTGACATTAAGAAACCCCTCATCTGTTAATGAATTTTGTATTAATTCCTTTCTTTAGGTAATTCACATTAAAGCCTTTTAGAATTATGAATATTAGAAAAGATGTATACTTTTAAAAAATAAATGAGGTAAAGAGATGAAGTTATCCCAAAGATCTTATATCTTTTGTTTTTTGCAACAGACAATAGGACATTACTGGATACACACACTTGTGTTACTGCTTTAAAAAATTAATAAAAGACGTATTTGCATGCTAAGATAAAGGTGATTTCTCCCTCCTCTCATATAAGTTTGCAGTTCATTTCCCTTTTAGCAAGTAAATGATGAAATAACTTTTTGCTGATAGTGATACTGTTTGGAGTGCTAGTTTGCAGATTGAGTGACCAACAGCATTCACCATCTCTTTTAGCAAAAAATCTATGAGCTCCATTTTTATGCTGTTTGTCTCTCAGGGTTTTTTCCTTAGGCTACTTCAGCACCCCCAGTATGCACCACAGATTCAGAAAAGGCAACCTATATCTGAATACTCTGAAGATTTCTATATTTTTAAGCATTTGTCCATGAAATGCATTGGCTTAGTCTTCACAACTCATCATTTTGGTGACTGTGGCCAAGTGGAGACATTAAGCTGCTTTTTTCAAAACCAGAACACTTTGACAGCCCACTCCAGACAACCAGTAAAGGAATTAACATTAGAGTGCTCACAAATGAGATTTTATTTATTGTACTATGCACTGCAGACCTATAAACCTTATCTAAAAAATACATCAGAAAGAAGAATTTATAGAAGAAAAGAAAAATCTGAATATACAGGAAACCAAATCAGAACCAAAAGCAGCTGCCTTTGTCTGAATATCTGCTGGGGGCAGGTTTTTGATGTGATACACAAACGGCCATGGTACAAAACAGGACCTTCAGCTACTTGATAATATGACCAAATACAGCCAGAATGCTAATTACTGTCTGCAGACTGGTCCCACTTCTAATCCAACTTCTGGCTTAAATATGTGTAAACCTTAGATCTATTCCTAACAGATTGATTTTAATTTGGAGTCTGACCATGGCAGACACTTCATCTCTTCTCATGAACTTTAACCTTCTGTGACAAAATTGAGCACATTGAATGGTTTCTGTGAAGGACTCTTGAGACGAGCAAACGGATGAGGTTTTACTGGGATGACCTGATTACAGAAGGATGCTGAGAAATTTTTTGGCTGGGATTTTAGAACATGAGAAACACTGAGTATGCCTAATCTCCAAATATTTTATCTATGTATAATGGAAGCATAGTTGGGCCTGCATTGGACTGTCTTGAAATAATTACATTTGAAGCAATCAAGTATTTAAAAAGAAAATGAAAGTCAGCAATGAAATTCACAGTTGAAAGGTCAGATAAGTGAAGCACTTACAATCACAGCAAGAGGTCTACAGGCTGTTAGGCAATAGTGGAAACATGAAAGAGAAATCGGAAGATTCAGAGAGGAGCCTGGGAGACCTCTTTTGCCACTGATTTTTGCTGTTAAGACAATGGGATCAGAGCAGCAGCTTCAGAGAAACTGTTATACCCAGTAATCACGGATATCCAGGGAAAAAAAAAGGGATAAGCAAGAAACCATTTGCTGAACTCAAGTCTGAATTTGACTTTGAACATGAAGAAGCAGAGAAATCTCTTCCACAGCTCCGAACAGCCAGACAAAGAAATGAGCTTGAAGAAAAGGTGAAGAGGGGCTTGAAAGCATTTTAGGATTTTACTTGTCCTTAGAGTGTTAAAAGAGGGAGAGTTGCCACCAGGTTTCCATGCTGAATTGCCTTGCAGAAACAGAAGAGAAATGAAAAAGAGATGAATAAGCAGAATTACTGTTCACCTCGTTACTGACTGATATCTTTTGTCTTCCTTTCTACAGTTTCAGTTTCTTCTTAACAGCTGAATGAAATCCAGCCACAAATTCTCAAAATCATTCACATGGCACCAAGGGCCACACTTGAGTAAATTGTTATATTGACCACATGATATGAGAGTGAGTATTAGCTTGTACAATGTGTTTTACAAGTTCTGAAAACCAGACTCAAAAGTTCTTGCATTTAAAAAAAAAAAAAAAAAAAGTTGGGGAATTAAATTGGAATGGAGCATGTTAACAAAAGTAGTGGAAGCAATAGAAAGAACTCAGTCCTGCCATGTAGGCTAACCAGTTTAGAAATAAGTTAAATTGGAACATTCTTATTTGTCATAAGACATTTCATCTGCAACTATACTTTCCAGATTTTGGGATTTTCATTTTTATTGAAACTCAACAAACTTATTGGACAAGGATTCACAAGCTGCCTGCACAAATTTAAGACAATTCAACTGTACAGGGAAATTAGAGCAAGGCAGAAGTGGAACTGCTCAAAAAGAGTGCGGAGAGAAATAAAAAAATATGTGCTTATTTCTTATTCAGCATTCTCAGCATTAAACTTCCTCATAAAAAATATCTCTCCTTACAAATGCAAAAGGAACACAGCAAGATAAGCTCTGGAGAAAGCATCCTTAGAACGATGTGTTAAATCAGTCTCTATAATTTATATACTCACTGTATCAGCACAGAAAAAGATTATCTGAGCAATCTGAGAATTAATTCCAGAAGATTAAACAAAGTTGTTTCTGTACAAAAGTACAAGCAAGATTTTTAACAGATCCACATTCCTATGTCATTTCTTCCCAGGGATTCTCAGACTATAAAACTGTAAACTGGGATGAACTTGTCAATTCTTTTGTCAAAGAAAGATTCTAAAAAAGTGGAAAAAAGAAAAAGTAAACATATTTCAATATTTTAATATTTTCCCTTGCAGTCAAGTTCAGAGAGCAGTTATCACGGCCAGCTGATTTAGCAATCCAGACAATTAAATAATATATTTCAAGACATTAAAATTTATTATTTTTTATGTAAAACTTGAGAGGGGATTATTTTTTAGTTTTTCATTCTAGGGTTGCTTTCCCTTTTATCATTCAAAAATAAAAATATGTTAAAAATAGTGATATTTCCTCTCTTTTTTATAAAAAATAAAGTTATCAAAATAATTAGGTGATTCTATGAGCTGGTTGATGAAAACTAAAGATGCTAAGGCTAACAATAAAGTAATGAAATTCAACAGTAAAATTGCTACTCAGAAATTATTACATGAATATGTCTTTGAAAGGGGTAAATACAGTTTTTCTCAGATGAACAAGATTTTCAAGTTATATTGGTTTTTTGTCTCTGATTTGTCCTTCTGGAAAATGTTCATAATTTCACTGAAAATCATATCCTTTTATAAAATGCTTCAAGAACTTAGAGCACCATTTGCATGTTCTATTTAATTCTCTGGTTTCCTCACAGCAATTTCTGTTGAGGTAAATTACATTGCTAGTGAACCACACAGGCTTAGTCTTCACAATCTTTAAGCTTTTTCAATAATGTTACACTTAGAATGACATACTTGAAAAAATATTAGAACAGGGTGCCATAAGAAATTTCATTCCACGTGAAGAAACAATAAGACAATGTGGATTTTTTTTGGCTCTGCTCCTGAATAGCATTTATGTCAGTATTTAATACTACATTGCAAACCCAAAGTGAGATTGAAAACCCTACTGTTATGGAAATTGGCATTAAATTTTCCACTTTTTCTCTGAGAAAGTCTTATCAAATAAAAATAAATGGCACATAAGACAGATATCTTTATTTCCCCTCTTGCTTGAATGTAACAATCCAAAAGTAAAAACCCACTCCCACTGTGCCCGGAACATAAGTGCTTATCAGCAACCCCGCAAGACAAAACATCTGGATAGAAAACAAGATGTCCACAGAATCCCAAATACCACTGGACATTACTAACAAAAATGCACTGAAATAGAGTCTAAGGATCCTGATTAGGAAACTGAACCTTATTTTTCTGGTTCTTGCACAAGAAACAATCAAGCTTGACAAACACAGACTTCTAAAGTGAATGTTTGCATTGTGGTGGTTCCTACACATTGTACTTACAGCTTCACCCTGTACTTACAGGAACATTGGAGGTGGTGTAACAAGATAGTAGAGCAGACCTATATTTTGTGGAGCAATCTACCATGAAATCTACTTCTAGATTTATTTTTTGCTATTCCAAGCTATACTGAAGAGCATTTTTTTAATATCAATGTGTAGCATAAGAACTGGGAAGAACAGACTTGGCTTTGAATCACCTTCTTTCCTCGCCCCTTTGTTGCACCAAGTGCAGGCAAGCTGTTTATTTGAACCCCAAGCCCTTTGGACAGTCTCAGCTCGACAAACAGATATGATATATGGGTAATCACACTCCTTCTCATCTGTTGCTATGGCATTTTGCCTGCTCACAAGGTGATTGGACAATTTTGCAATGAAAGTCAACACCAAAGATCAAAAGCTCTCC
>QWTY01029393.1:578-11209 GCA_008033365.1 Pseudorectes ferrugineus | reverse complement strand
TAGTTGAATTCAGTTCTCAGTGTAAATTAGAGCAGCCTCACTTGATGTTGAAATCATGGCTGCTTTTAATGACATATTTGTGAATTATATGATTTTTTTCACAGCAGACAAAAAAAACCTTGTGTATCTTAAACCTGGACCATCTGACAGGCCAAACATTTTCTTGTCTTTTAAAGTAAACTATCCAGATGAGCTTGCATCCTTGGGTAAAGAACATACGGGACCAGAGTATGGCAGCATTTCTTCTAGGTCAGTAAAAGTGGATGTTCTTGGGCCCAATATGGGAAACCCACAAAAGGGACAAGTCCAATATCATGCCTGTGGGAAACACCAACAAGGACATTCTCATTGATTTCAGCTGTCAGATTCATGATGGCTGGGACTCAGACTGCACATGGCTTTCTAAAGTCTCTAAGAACTGATCAGCTAAAGGTGAGAGACGTATCTCAGCTCTTGGCAGCCGGGCCACTGAACCAACTGCTAACACATACAGGTAACAGAAAAACAAGCCTGAGAATTGGGTTCCTGTGGTCCACAGTCTTGGGAATTTAAAATTTAGGTAGGACTGAACTTAACTAATATAAGAAATATTAAATATTAAATATACAGGGATATGGCAAAAATACTAAGAGGCCTATCAACCTGAATATTTCCTTTGGGTGCTTAGACGGTAGACAATTCCTGGGCGGGATGAATTTCTCTGTGCAGATACCTGAATCTTAGCATTAATGTCAAAAAGTCTAGTATATGTAAGTTCCTGAGTTCAGTGCCTCAACTAAGTTATTTAAACTGCAGACTAAACTAATCCATTCCTAAATTTCTGTATTACTAAACATGGACATTAAGATATCATGGATCAGGCCTTATTAAAATTATAAAATCCTCAGTAAAGAAATTTCAATAAAGTAATGCTAATATATTTTATTTTTTTAGATTAAGACACAGGATCTGATCTTCTTCCTAACCAGAGCAGCTTGAAACACATTTTGATTTTTTTTTTCATTTGTTTGGTTTAGTTACAATTGAATTTGCATATAATCAAATCACTCTATGAGTCTTTAAAAATGTAAACACAGCCAATGAAATCTCATTACTTATATCATCACAAAATGAAAAATTGGCAGCATAGTAGCAAACATGAGATAAATGTGAATATTCAGAATTCTCACTAGGTGCACAAGTACATACAAACTAGCTTTTAGGAGTATAATTTATGTGTGGAAGTACCCATTTGTCATATATAACCATCAGGCAGGAGGAATATGGAAACACCTTTTTGTGAGATGCATATTTCAAAACAAATTTATGCTCTTTGTTTGTTTGTTTTACCTTTGTTGACAATATCAGCTCTGTTTGAAGGACTTCCCTTTCACAACCTCTTTAGTGCAGAGGGATGATCCAACGCGTGTTGTGTGGTTTTTTAGAGAGAGAGAGAGAGAGAGAGAGAGGGAAAGGGATAGTTGATGGGACCAGTCTTCTAAATGTTTGTGACTCCAAACTATAACTGAAATTAAAAAGAGCTACAGTTCCCATCACCTGAAGAACAAAAAGCAGAAGACTGCCTGAAGAAGAAAGAAGAAAAACTGGTTTTTAAAACAAACTAATGAGAAAGCTTTTGCGGATTGGGCACAATGGTCAAAGGAATGGAGTTACGTGGTAAACAGATATTAAAGACTTGTGGTCTTACAAACCACTTAGCACTTTGAAATAATTTAATGAATAATGGATAGCTAAGACATTGAAAGCATGATCCTAGAAGCTTTTAAGCACATCCCTAAGTGTATATCTCAGAGTAACACCGTGAGATTCAATAGGAGGGTTCGATGTGCACACGCTGGACATGGTGATTCAGCCCTGAACCTCAATTCTACTTTCTGTTAGATGCTTTCCATAAACTTTGTGTCTCTTTTCTTCCTGGCAAGATAGTTGCTGGCTGCATCTCTCTCTCATGATTCCTTCAGGGTGTTAGGGATCAGGATGAGATGAATAGTCACCTATAGTACTGTTTATGAAATAGCAGCTCAAGATATCATCGTCCGACGTGCAAGTCATTTCCTGTTTCCCTGTCTTTCAATAGCAGTCCTTTGGCAGATAGGAAAGACAGCGTATGTTTGAATATCAGAGATCCGAGCCAAAATATTTGTTCATGAAGTAATTGAATGACTGGAAGACAAAGATAATTTTCTTATTATTAATACTAACAGTTTAGCTCAAAGTACTTGCACATCTCCAGTATGCAGTCAGTTTATTGAATTTTTTTTTTATTCTTTTTGACATGTGGTTATTTAATCTTCTGCCAACACCATCTACCAAACAGATTTTTCCTTGCTATGCCCATGAAGCTTTTGTACTATTGATGTTTTCACAGTGAACAGTGTATGTGTGTCAAATTATAGCTATTGATCTTTGTTTGTTTCTTAATGTGTGTAGTTGTTTAGATAGCATTATAGTTTGTCTGATTGTGGTTATATAAATAAAAGAAGGAGAGTAAAGAAGGAAAAAACCTTGCCATTTTTATTTCATTTATAAATTCCACTGTTGAAGGTAGACTGTTTATTTGAATTGAAAATATACTGAAATAAATATTTCTTTAGATAGGAGTTACCTTTTTTCTTCTTAGTAACAAGTGGAAGTAATAGAGCATACAATCTTAAGAGAAAAAAATAAAACTAAACCAAACAAAAAGAGCCTCTTTTATTTTTCTATGAATCTTTTTATAACTGTTTTTTGTCACAATTCCTTTTGTCTTGGATGTTGTTGTTCAAGAAATCCCAATAAAATTCCACCTCTTAAATGAATGCTGCCAACCAGTTAACAAATAAAAAAAAATAATAAAACCCTATTCCTCATGAGTGATGTTGTTATCAGTAGAGTGAAAAGCAAGTATTTTTCTACTGGTTTGGTTTTCTCTCTCCCATTTTGCAGCTATTAGTTTTCTTCTGTAACTTATGGTTAGAAAGAAATGAATGCGGGCAACTCGATTCAATAGTTAGAACAGTGGACTGGGAACTAGAGGATGTAGCATTGTTTTTCTCCTTTTGCAATCATCTGATGTGCCAGCTCCAACAAGATTTGTCAGCCTGCTCCATATCCAGTTATATTCTTGTTTTATATTTGCCTTCCATGTTCAAAACCGGACAGTCCTGGCTTGCTTTCGATGAAACTTCATGGAAGGCAAAGGAATAGTAACATTAATAATATTGTTTAATACATCCCAGGAATACCTTAGTACCTTCCAGGACTAAAAATGATCTTCTGTAACAACCTGGGAGAGCAGGTGATCAGATATTTCTGCTTATAGGGTGAATCTTGTCCCTTTTCCTAACCTAACACCTTTTTCTTACTCTTTCTCAAAGCCAAGCAACTAAACAAACCCTGAGACAATAACTAATTATATTTTCGATAACTTCATTAAAAAAAAAAAAATGAAATGTTTTTGGACTGCTAGTAGCAGAGGCCTTTTTTTCCCCCAGATTGAAAATCTTCCAAGAGACTCCTGCTCTTTATGACCTTTACACTACTGAACTATAGCAAGGGAGCCAATTAATGACAATTGTGTTGATGGCTTGAGAGATTTTAATTGTCTTCTAGGAGCTCTACTGAGATCATTCTCAAACTAACTTTTGTTTTTCAAAAGCTTAAAACCAATCTAATGCAAAAGTTCAGCAGAAAGAGATCTTAGGAACAAAACCTGGCTGAGTTTGGGAATAAAATCTGATTTCTAATGTGCAATAGGCTGGCTTTCATGAAGAGAAACCATTGAAGCTTGTGTGAAAACAGAAGCCTGTGCGTGCCTTGTGATATTTCAGAGAACATTTCCACAGCCTCAGCATTCTACTTCCTGTCCAAAATTAATGATGGAAATTATTAAACTTTGTACAAGAAGGAAGTGCATTTTATTTTGCCAGTGTTGGCTGAGATGATCACTCCTGAGCTGACATCGTATGACAAGATGCTTTCAGCAAATAAATACGCATTGCTCAGACAGCATTTTGAATACCTTCCCGATGAAAGAAGAATGATGAAACCGAAGGACTATGTAGATATCAAAGACCTGCAGAACAGAGAGAGCAGGTTTGCACTCTAGCAATAAAAAACAATCTTAATGACAAGGAGTAACAGCACATGTCCAATATCCTCTAACACAAAACTTCAAGTGCAGCACAATCCAATCTAGGCCTAAACCCACAAAGAGAAGAGAAATAATAACTTTTGCTTGAAGCTGTTTCCCCTCTGACTCTGTTTTTGCCACTTACCTTCCCTACAGGCTCTTAAAGGAGCTCTGCCCATGGATTTTTAATTTAATATTTTTTTAGGTAAAAGGGAGTTGAACTCTGAGACGGCTTCAGTCTGAAAATAATAATTTTTTTATGCAATGAGAAATACTCTTTTTTTAATTAAATGGCTGCTAGTTTCTGCATTTTCTTTGATTTTTTAAGTTATTGAGGTAACATATCCTCTGTAGAATAAAATCTGGTGCAGGAACCGGATTCCTGTACCCTTATTGCCTCCATCCATCGTGGAAGTGGGTGCAACTAATCTCCCTAATAAATTAATTCCTTAAAACAAACAGCACAACAAAATCAACCAAAAAATAAAAAGCCCAAAACCCACTCCCCCATCAAAAAACAGAGAAAAGAAATCCCTCTTCTCGATTTATTACTAACCAGTGAGAATGCAAATTCTTTTAAACTAGTAGAGTTGCCTTTATTTCCAAGCAATAAAACAAGCACATTTTCTAATCGGAATTATCTAGTATAGAACTTCATTGAGTTTATCTAGACACAACATAAATTCTTAGCAGTTGCTTTAAAGAAAATCTTTCTTATTTACCAGTGGCGAAGTTATGCTGTCAGCTTCTCACCTTCTGCCCACACAGAAAAATCTGTGTACCTGAAAAAAATGTGAGAAATGGCTCCTGAAAATACCAAAAAAAAAAAAAAAAAAAAAGGGAAAAAACGCATCCTGAAATGCAATGATTAAACCTTGTTTTGATCCTCCTTCATGCCTTGTACTGTTCCTGTTCAAATCAGATGACATTTTCTAAAGGACTGAGGTCTGACCTCACCTTTTCCCCTCAGTAGTGTTTCTCTTTGGCTTTTTGCATTTTTCCTTTTTTTCCTTTTCCCTTTTCCTTTTCCATTCCCTCCTCTTCATATCTCAGCCTGAAGCAAGGTCACAATGAGAAGAGAAATTGTTTAGGAGCCAAATATCTGCCACCAGGTAAAAAGAACTGTTTGTCTTTGGAGATGACAGGTTGATGGAGTATAAGAAGGATGCATAAGTCGTGATTGTGATGAAAATAAACATGATAGAAATTAGAGAAGGAAAAAGACATTATGAGTGCTGAAAGACAAAGCAAATGTCCTACTCTAATCAAATAGTTTCATTATTTCAGGCTTTTGTAATACCCTTACTTATACTGTCCTTCCTCTAGGGTTGAAAATTAAGTATGAGTATCAAGTGACCACACATTGGAACAGCTTGTCCAGAGAGGGTGTGGAGTCTCCCTCCCCAGAGATATTCCAGAACCATCTGGACACAATCCTGTGCAATATGTTCTGGGATGACCCTGCTTGAGCAGGGAGGTTGAACCAAATCAACCACTCTGGTCCCTTCCAACTTGACCCGTTCTGGGATTCTGTGTAATGTAAACAAAAACTGTCATAATCTACCTCTGTATTCACAGTGAGGATGCGACTCAAGGCAACAAATTGCAGTTTAATTGAAGAAATACTTAGGAAATGAACCAGGTCCCTATTGCCACAAATTGTCCATAACTTTTTATTTAATGAGCAAAAAAAAAAAAAAAAAACCAAAAAAATCCACCGAATAAAATCAAAATTCCCTATGGTTTTATTATTTTAAAATGTACACTTCAATTTATCTACTTGATTTCAGTGCTGCAATTCAGGAAACTGGTTTTAAGTGGGTTTCCTGAGATCTCAAGAGTAGTCAGGAGTCTGGAAAACTTGACAAGTATGGAAACATGCAGACATTTTTAGTCAAAGAAACAGAAGGGTGAGTGAAAAATGAGAACTTTTTCAGCCATTCTGAAGGCAGAGGCACAGAGGAAGAGAAGTCTGCATTATGGATAAGAGCAATTCCATTCAGCAACTGAAAGAAGATGCAGCAAAAGGAACAGGAATGAGTTTCTAACAGGGAAGATATGGAAACATAGGCAGGGGCTGCATGGAAATTATTATGAAGAGTGTGAACAGTGTGTCATAGACAACAGAAAAGAAATTTCTCCCATCTCAACGTGATTAGGTAGACTCTCTATGTCACTTTCACCCTGAATTTTAGGGTTATTTTTATTATTTTTTATTATTATGGTTATTATTTCTGTAGTTTCTATCGTTGTCTCAAGATTTTTACATAGAGCTGAACATATTTAAAGCTGCTGTATCATATCACAAGCAGTTCCATGTTAGAAAAATACATTAAATTTATACTAAACTATAGAAAACTCTTCAAAAAAATTTGGACATTCCACTCCAACATCTAATGAAAGTGCATGTTGCAAGCATTGTCTTGAATATTTAAATCTGAATTTACAGATGATTTGAAATACCCATCTCTGTACTGCATTAACCACAAAATTATTGAAGCAGTTCAAAGTAATGAGGGAGGAAGATATATATTCACAGATATTGTTTTTAATGATAAACACCTTGTCTATATTTTGAATATGTTTATTTGTGCAAGTGTCAAATCAAAAAGAATGGATGTATTTCTTATTGGGCCCCAGAAAACTACTGTATAAAATTGGCAATGGGTTTAAGACCAGTATTCTGGATCCAAAACAGTGAGAATTTGAAATCCAGATCAATGTCCACATTCTTTTGAGTCCTCTCTAGTTAAAACATTCAGAAACATTTATTGTTTGATTTATTGTGTGGCGGGAGCCATTTCCTTGAGAGAGAGATAATTATATTGCCTTACAAGGAAGTCCTTCCCTTCACCCAAGTCCAGCTTCAGAGGGGACTCTTTCATATGCCCCCTCAGATGAAGAGTTAGCCACATCCCTTACTGTGGTTTAAAAATCTTAAAAGAAATTGTGTAAACATTTTCCAGCCCCATGCAGCTGGAGCCCTGAAGCACTGAGCTACAAGCAGTGGTGGAGTGCTGTGCTGTGTTTTTGCAAGTACAAGACAGAAAATCTATGTAATTACCTCTGAAGCAGAAGAAGCTGTGCAGCCTGACAGAACAGCATGTGTAGGAAGCACTTTGTCAGGTCTCTGCTGACTAATTTCCCACTCTACACAGGGTTTTTTTCTCCCCTTGTAGTCTTTCAGGATTAACCCTCTCTATGCCCATATTTTCTCCGTCTGCCCCGGTGTGAGAGTACACAAGTGGATTCAGAGTAGAAATTGAGATTGTTGGACCTAGTCCAGTGAGTGCCTCCCATTTAAATAAGGGGCCATGAAGACAGCTGACTGAAACGAGAGGGAGGAAAGGGTACACAATACCTAAAGGTGGGATTTGCTGTTTCAAACAACTCATGCAGCTTTGTCTCTTCCATCATGAGTTTTAAAGTGAATGTGTTAAGGCAGTGCTTGCTCGTGCAGAATTCAGCTCACCTTGAAAACAAAAAAGTTTTCTGTGTCTCAGTCGTTAAGTGACACTGGAAAATCTATACTGTCATTTCCAAAGATTTAGGAACATAAGCAACAAAACTTGAACAAATCTTATCAACTGCTTAGTCCAGTTCCCTGCTGTTGCAGATCTTGGGTTTTTTTCTTTTGCACATGAACGTGTGAAGTTCCATCTTCAAGTGCATTCCTGTGCCACTTTTTTTTTGAAGTTGCTCCAGAAACTGTATCCCCCAGTAGTTTTAAAACCTTTTCTCATTTCCAACCTGGAGGTACTTGCTGTTATGTATACCCATTGCTCCTTTGTCTGTAAAAGTTTTGAATGTCACAAGTGAGAAAGTTGTTTTGTGTGAGTAATGTGGTGGGGGACTCTATGGAAATAAAGAAGTAAAACCATCCATCAACCATAGGTTAGCTTACTCCAAAGACTCTATATCGTCACTTAGTTTCCATTGGGACCCTGGGTTCAGAACTGGATTCATAGAATTTGAGGCTAGAAAAGGTCACTTTAATCTCCATTCTGACCTCCTGCAGAACACAGGCTGTAGATCACTCGCTAGGTCCTGAATGAACCCTGTGTCGTGTAATCACTTACGGAATTCAGTGACACTAAGCACAGCCTTTTTTCCTTTTATTCAGTCCATTCTTTTCTCTTTCTGGGTTGTTTGTCTTTTTTTTCTCTTCTAGCATTTGTCTAAAGACATTTTTCTATATAATATGATTCCTTAAGATGTAGCCCTCCTTTTCGATTCTTACTGAACATCTGAGCCAGATCACATTCAAAATCAATTTTTTTCCTGTGCAAATATGTACTGCGCATCTTTTTCTCATACATTTATTTATTTATTTCTAAGGTTTGAGAAAAAGAATAACCTTAGAAGCCTGACTCAACTGGAGAAAAGGATTGCATTGTGTTAATTCTTCTATGATTCATAGACACCTTTATTCAATACCGTAACCCTGTCTGCACTGTCAATACCCTGACTTGTGTCTAATAAAACAGATCCTTCCTTCCTTCCTTCCTTCCTTCCTTCCTTCCTTCCTTCCTTCCCTTCCTTCCTCCCCTTCCTCCCTCCCTTCCTCCCTCCCTTTCATTTTTCCTCTTCTCTCTGAGCTGCAACAACCAGATACTTGATGCCAGTAACTTCAGCTGAAGAACATAAATACAATTTCTCCAACACTAAGCAAAACAATTTCCTGACTTTCACAGAATTTTGGTGGGTCCTGGAGGGAATTCCAAGTTGGTAAAAATACATCTGTTAGAAAGAAACAAAGTTGGCCTCCTCTGAAAACACAGAGATTTTGTTATGCTACTTGTAATCATATTTAACCCTTTTCTTATTGTGCTACTGGCTATGCTGAGGTAATGAGATGTACTTGGCAGTTAGGTTATTTCAAAGCTTAATTGTTGTGTGCTATTTTGAAATACCCTGGGTAACAATTATATTCGGATTTTCTCAACAAAAGCTGGTGTTTCTTATTACCAGTAGGGTTTCTGGAAATCTTATTCTTGCCAAATGAACACTATGCAGCAAGAAATTTAACAAAGCATAAATGAAAATTAAATTTCAAAATTTTAGAGTGTTTAAATTTGTGGTGAGAGAAATGGGATGGTTCTAGGCAGTCCAGGCACACATACCACATTGGATTCATCATACAAACTCATTTCAAGAAAGGACCACCAGCAATAATAGATAACTTTATTTAAATTTTGCACTAGCTTGTGCCTCTCAATTCAGCTAAAGCTGTGTTTTTTTTCTGGGGACAGCAATAACAGACAAATTGAAAAGATGTGAGCAAATCTGATCAGAGGAAGAGGAAAGATCTCTGACTCATATCTGCAATGTGGACCTAATTCCCAAAGGAAATAAAGCATTTGCAATCACGTTTCTATGCTGGTGTATCTGCATCTGTATGTCTTTCTACTGCTACTTTACAGTAGCACTGAAAATAATTGATATTGAATATATTGAAGCAATACTTGAATTATGGTTAAATTTAACAAAAGACCAGTGCTCTTGTATATTTTATATGCATGATTCTCATTAGACCTCGAAAAATATCCATTGCAGGAAAGTTTAGAAGTAAACATGAAATGACAAAATTATCAGTCTTAATTCGCACAAGACTAGATATTAGAAAACTTAATTTCGAGCAGAACAAACATAGGAAACAAGGTTTCATTTATTCTGCTGTTCAGGGGACAGCCTGCTTTTCCCAAAGCCCAAAAAGACATAGAATATTATGAATTTAATGTGCTCTGTGCAGTTAGAGAGCAAGGTACAATGTCTTTGTAGAGTTTGCCCTCTCGAGCTACATTACTTTGCTTTAATTTCCCATTTTTCCTTTTAAAGTGGCTCCATAATTTTTGCTTTATTTTCTTAGCAAGAAAGCTAATCTGTGCCACCTCACCCCCAGAGGGAGAGGATGAGAAATCTGGAATCTGTAGTATTTGGAATCCATGGGACAGTTCAGTTGAAAACATCTTTCAACATCTGTGTGATAACCATTGATGACAAATATGTATATTACTCAGGTATAAAACGTCTTCCTTTGGGTCTGGTGTCTCGAATAATTTCGTATTTGGA
This sequence comes from Pseudorectes ferrugineus, assembly GCA_008033365.1. Taxonomy (NCBI): domain Eukaryota; kingdom Metazoa; phylum Chordata; class Aves; order Passeriformes; genus Pseudorectes; species Pseudorectes ferrugineus. The sequence goes on along the minus strand of QWTY01029393.1, from coordinate 1,026 downwards.
CTTCTTGGGGAAAAATAAAATAGAATCATGAAATGATTTGGCTTGGAAGGGGACGTTGAAGATCACCTAGCTCCAACACTGGTGCTATGGACAGGAACACCTTCCGCTGGAGCAGGTCGCTCAGAGCCCCATCCAACCTGGCCTTGGACACTTCCGGGGGTGGGGCAGCCACAGCTTCTCTGGGCAACTTATTCCAGTGCCTCACCACCCTCACAGTAAAGAATTTTTTTCCAAATTTTTTATGTGAATCTACTCCATTTCAATTTAAACCCAGTGCCTCTCATCCTATCACTACCTACTCTTGGGCACAATCTTGCCCTATCTTGCCTCTAAGTTCCCTTCAGGTACTGGAAGGCCACAATTAAGTCACCCCAAAGCCTTCTCTTTTCCAGTCTGAACAACCCCAATTCTCTCAGCCTTTCCTCATGGCAGAGGTGCTCCATCCCTC
>QWTY01029392.1:4975-18292 GCA_008033365.1 Pseudorectes ferrugineus | reverse complement strand
TCTGAGATATAATATGTTTCACATGAGTCGGACAATAGCTGTACCTGTATAAAGATAGTCCCTTTACCTTTTTTTTCAACCTTGACACATATGTTCTTATGACCTTGTCTCTTTTCAGTCAAAAGTTAACCGTGGCTGTAAGAACATCACTGGGGTTTTTTTTGTTGAAAAAGGAGAACAAAAATCCCCTCTAAGAGCACACCTGAATTGGAATTGAATCCAAATAAATACAGTTTAGAGAAAATAGTGCTGACTATACAGTTGTTGCAAGTAGTAAAGCACATTAATAAGTACTAGAGAGCATGCCTCTATCTTTTTCCTACATCTTCCAGTTTTCTGGACAGTTTAAGATCTCTATTTTTCTGGCTCTGTTGAAACAAGGTGTTTATGTATAACAAAATTCTATCTACAAGCCATTAATGACTCTGCAGCTTACACTGAGAACAATGCCAACCAGAAAATTCAGCTTCTTCTCTGTTTTGGAAGAAAAAAATGCAGAAAAGACTCTCTCTGTTGCAGTGTTCCTCTACTTTAAGGTTTGAAATATGCTTTTGGGAAGCTGATCCTGGCTGGAAATACATATGTAGCATACAAATAAGGTATTCTTGAATATCAATTAGGCTGGACTTTTTGAGACTAGCTAGCATAAAAATATATTCTCACATGCAAAAGCTTTGGACTAATCTTCTTAACCAGCACATTTTTATGCTGGGCTTCAGTCCAGTTTGAATACTAACACCAGAGTTGTAAGTCCCTTCACTGTAAATATGGGCATATTCTAGAAACGCTGGTTCAGCTCAACAACAGCAATGCAGATGTTACTATTCTGATAAAAAAAAGAAAGGAGATTTCAGTCTGTTGTCTGGGAGTCCTGAGTACACACACAATGATTTACAGTCAAGCAGACTACCAAATACCTTTTCTAGGAAGGGCACACTTTGCAATCCAACAGTTGCTCCCATAAATGATTCTGCATTATGCCACTGTAACTGCTAGGAGATTCTAACTGATTGAGTAACATTGCAATACAAGACCAAAATCTAGGAAACTTGTCAACAAAAAAAGAATGATAATATGATGGAAAATACAGCTATCAAATGAAAATGCCTTGCAGATAATTTTTGCAATGGTTATTTTCATAAAATTTTCTGTTTCTTTTTTCCTCTCCTAAGTGAATCAGGTGATATTGAGGTCATTTTAATATTTTGAGTAAGTATAGCAGGAAAGTAGGTGTTTGAAGCTAAAAGTGAAAGCAAGACACTTAGCACAACTGTGACCAGACTTTGAGCTCACACTTTTTTTGGTCCTAAGAGGCACTGGCCACTGTGAACATTTTAAACGCAATATATGAGAACAAGCTGCATTGAACTGGGAATATGCTCTTGCTTATTGTATCAAAATTTTACATCTGTAAGAGCACAGTGAAAACATACATTTCTGGGCATTACTGAGCCAGAAATGATGCTGTGTACTTAGAAGCATGCTGGGTATTTCTTTCCATTAATTTGTCCAGTAATTTTTAACCAATTTGTCCTTTAGTCTTCAAAACATTTTGCAGTGAGGGAATTCATTTCATGCCGGATGCAGCGACATCTCCTTTTTGTTGTGTTGAATCTACCACCAGCAGGATTTGACTTAAAAAGTTACCTGTTTAGGACAGACTATCAATGCCCCTAAAAGGAGGTATGTAGTGCATCTATCTGGATGCTTAGTTCATGTAGGGGCACAGAGGTAAATAAAATATTTCTTAAGTTATATATTCTTTAGATCATCCACAGCATTTTAGCTCAGGTTAGAAAGAACAGCTGGCAAAGCCATCATTTCCTTTACAAAAACTTTAATTTGAGCCTGAATTTAAAAGCTTTGGCTTAAACTCTGTCTTTAGCATTGGGGTCTCTTCCATTTTCCTTTCAAATTTTTTTCTCATCTTTTTTTTCCCCCAGTAATTTTTAAAAAAAGTTTACAATTGAGGCAGGGTGGGTTTTTTTTAATGAACACTTTAATTCAAGGAGATACTACATTTCAGTAGCTTTTCTCACATTCTTTTTTCTGCTTTGACAAGCAACAGAATGACTGCAATTTTCTTAACTGTTTCCTTCTTTAAAATTTTTGTATTTTCCCCCTCTAGTTGTTTTTCCCACTGGTAACAGAAAAAAGAGTGTGTAACTTTTCTCAGCTCTGACTTCTCAAAACTTTTGTAGTCAAAGACAATTAGAACCATACATACTATTGTTTCTCTGTTGATGTTTTAACCCAATTTTGCACGACAGTCTGCTACATTAACTTCAATAGACCTAGCACTATTTTGAAGGATGCTATAAAAAATATTACTAGTTCTTATAATGCATAACCATATACTGCATTTCACCCATTTTACCCAGAATTAAACTGGTTTTGTTCTTTTGTCCTCTTTTGTAATAACTTTTCTAGTAGTAAGGGTTTTAAAGCCGGGATAAAAGGAAAGGCATGACTTCTTTTCAGACAGATTTCTAGGGAAGCAGAGATGTTTGATCCAGTGTGTCTATCTTGGGACCAAGCTGCTAGCTAACAAATAATTTATTCACTTCTATGATTCATCCATATTTCTTCATTTTCTACCAATCATTACCCCAATTATGTTGAATATAACCACACTTTAAAAATATCTTCTTGGCCACTGCATGGTGGGTTTAAGAGAACTTTCTCTAGCAAAATCATAAGGCTGAATTACAGGAATCATGTGAGTGCTGGGAAAGTCTACATTACTACTGAACAGGGCCTGCCACAGCCATGATGGTGCCAATAAATTATGAGTGTGAGGAAATTACTGCTCTTTGTAGGACCCAGGAAGTATGAAGAAGCTATCAACAGTTCTTCCTACATACCAATGCCAACGAGGCACTTCTGGGTTAAGATATCTGACTATCTTGTATTTTAATATATTAAGATACTCAAACTCATGGCAGTTTCTACCTGAATCTCCTGTACAGCATTTAAACTGCAAAGTATTAACATAGTGCATGCATGCCTATGCCTAGATATGCATGTGTGTAGAATTCTGTCTGTGTTGTCACAGATAGATTTTTATTGTGCATTGTGAGATTCAGAATAATGCAGATGCATTAGACTAGTCAGTCTGCATTAGGATAGTCAGACATAAAATTTTACAGAAATAAAGAAAAACAAGCCCTTTTTTTTGAAGAGCTGTGAATTTCAGAGAGAAGAGGAAATTGCTCTTCACTCTCTGTATTTTATTGTGTTCACATAGTATTTTTTGTGTATCATCTTTTATAGAGTCCCCCAAGAAAGCTTGGAACTTCAAGGCTGTGATACTGGTGTATAAAGCTCACCCCTTTTGGTGTTATAATTCATAGCATTTTCATGTGTTCTATTTAGATTAGTGTGTTCAGGGACTGATTTTTTCAGTTACTGAGAGGTAACTGACTTCTAATGACTTTAATTCCAACTGTGCTGTGCTGTGGTAAATGAAAGGGAATCCAAACTGAGACAAAAATTTGTGGTTTACTGATGAGTCAGTGCTGTATTAATACAAAAATTTATATGTGAATGGTCTTACACAAAAAATGTCAAAGGTCAGGTAGCAGGTTTGGGTCTGATACGCAGTCTTCCACCAGATAAAGAGTGCTGACACATACATAGGATATTATAGGTAAGTCCATAGATATGTTGTCATCCAAAGATATTGAAGGAATTCATAGCATCAATATTGTGGTTCTCTTACAGTATAAGCAAAGGCCCACTGATAAGGAGAGTTATTTTACAGAAAATTAGATTATTTTACGAAGGCAGTGCTGGAGATTAGTAGCATGGGGACTTCCGATAAAATTTTGGCTTTATTTGATCTATTATCATATTTTTTCTTGCTGTCATAAGGTTGCAGTAACATTGCACATTGTGGGACGGGCTGTCTATGTTGCTAACTGTTGGCATGTTACTGCAGTAATTGACTCAGTTCCTCAGGGGTAGACATTTAGGATTTACTAATATGTTTACAGATAGACAATATAAATTATTAAATGTAAACCCATAATTTTTGACAATGTTTGAGAAAATCAGGCACTGCTGCAAGTACATTAAATTTTTTTGAAAGTAGGGCTTTCATAATTAATGTTTTCTTGAATGTACCTCAGACATATATAGTTAAGCATGCTGCTTTTGAAATAGAATACAATACATTTGTAGAGGTTGCTGTTACCACTTAACTGCTCTGTACTCTAAATATGTTCTAAATTATATAGCTCCAGCATGTTTATAAATGTATTTATTACTCCTTGTAAGACATTGATAGGTAGTCCTTGTAAAAGATGGAAACATCTTGGGCTTTGGCTCCTGTTATGTCACCTTTTAATACAGGAACATGCTGAGAAATACAAGGCAATAAAGCTTGTTATTTACAAGGCTATGTCAAGCTTCTCCTCTGATAAACACTTTTATGAAGTTTGTGGATATCATTTATTCAGCCTATTATTAAAGCAGTGTCCTCTTTCTGACAGATGAATCAGCTTCTTATTTCTGGCCATCTGTAGTGCATTCACTGAATTTGCAGCATCACTTAAAGAGAAATGCTTTCCACCTTGGTGCAAATCAGCAAGTCAGTCTTTAATAAAAAATTAACCCAGTATAAAAGTATTAATTACTTTTAAAGATGTAGGAAATGCAAAATCAGTGGATCAAGCCTGTTTCTTGACTCTCTTTTGGTTCAAGGTTGGGCAGAATTTTGTCTTTTTACTATGATAAGCTATCGAAAGCAAGCAACCAGATTTTCTTAAACAAATCCAATTGATGATGTAAAATTTCCTCATGTGCTTTTTATTTAGTAAGGAAAATCCCCATTCTGCATATTCAATTATGAGCTTTACCTCAAAATTCTAAAACTGACTCAACTGGGACTTGTACCTATCTTTTTATGTTCTGCATCCATTACATAAAATATTTAAACTTAAACTGACAAGGCATGGTGTGGGCCATTTTTGCTCTAGCTCCACAGGGATTTTGTGGTCACAGTGAAAGTCAGTTGAAGCTGTTTTAGCATCACAGTGCATCCCACATATAATTCTGTTTCTCACAAAAATGTTCAGAAGCTGATTTGGAGAGGATCTTTAATAAAAAAAAAGAGAGAGAGAAAAATACATGCAACGTGCCATGGGTCTGAGAAATCAGAGGGACACATCCAGAATAGATTTCTTCAGGCTAATGGGGAGCTGCAAGACTTGCAGTTTGAAGTTTATGGCCTTTTGCTTTTCCTACACCTTTATGTTCTGCATAAAAACATGGTGGAAAACTAATTTTCAATGAGTTCTATGGTGAGTTCCTCCTACTGGGGTACTTAAATGAGGGTTAACGGACCTTAAGACTTGAAGATAAGGTCCAAGCTGAATCTGAACTCATATCTTTAAAATGTCATGTATCAGCTTTTTAAATATTTTTTTCTGAAGAAGTATTTAGGATTTGCCCCATTGGGTTCTCCATTAGTTGCTAAGTTCTCTGAGTATTTTATTGTGGTTATTTTCTTATCAGAAAAGATTATCAATGTTTTGAGAATCTGAACGTTAGTCTCCTGGTACAAAAGCCTTGTCTTCAGTCAATTACACTTTGTGGTCCTCACTTTTATAAGATCACCGTTTTAGCTTTTAAATGTAGTTTTCCTTATGATTCTTGTGTTGATAAGTTACAAAAGCAAAAGTTTAGTTTGTATGCTAGTATGAGTTCTTCATTGCAAGACATGACTTTGTGCTGGAGATGGTTAAAATTTTCATTTTGTGTGTTATTTTAACATAATTTCAATTTTGGTAGAGGAAGGTTGGGAGCTATTTTTTCAAAAGTGAATATTGAAGTCAGCTATTCTAATTGTACTTTTTCATATGAAAAACTTGCTTGCAAGAAAGAAATATATTTACTGTAAATTAAGAAGTGGTGGGAAATCTGTACTGTTAAGATGAGATATCACGGATGTTTATTTTGAATTACTTCTCTTTTTCCATTAAGAACTCATGGTGATATCACATGTTGCTATAGTTCCATATCTATTGTCTTCCAAAAGCAAAGCATAGTATAGGTATAGTTTACTTGTAGCTTTCTGTTTGGTTACCGGTTGGGATTTCAAAAGATCATAGAAGATTTAGTTGTGAAAACATAACTTAAGATACCTTGGAAATCCCAGTCTGTATCAAATTGTTATACAGCTACATTTTTGCTCTTCTGTACCTGTAGTTAAAGGTCAGCTGTTGCAGAGGACTCAGAGATGATTTTTTTTTTCCAAGTTTTCATTGAAGATGCATCTGGTCAGTTCATTATCTAACTGGAATCTGAAGTCTTGCAACAATTTGCCCTGTAATATATTTCTGACTCTAACTAGTGTATTCAATATATGTGTATATTTTCCAAAGGATTTAATTTACTCCCAACAATGAGCAAATTTGTATTTATGTTTCTTGTTCATTTATGTATATTCCCTCTAACTGTGGGACAGGAAGATTCTTTGTGTACCTTTTCTTATTTTTAGCTACATTTATGATGAACATTGTATTGGACGTGGTGTGGCTTGTTTAATTCAGCTTGCCCAAGCAATATATGAGAAAGAGAATATATTGCTAATTATTCCAACCTTGTGAACATTGACATGAATTTTGTGCAAAATATGAAGTGTTTAGATAATAATGGGGGAAAATACTGATCTCTTATACAACCATGATAAATTTATCCTGTCTTTTGAATAAATGTGGTCAGGTTAACGAGAGAGAGTAATGCCCCTGGAGACACTTAAATTCTTTTGAAAAGGGAGATCAAAAGTACATTCAGTTTCTTTATGCAATAAAAATGGAGAAAGGAAGAGACTGAATGAGCTTGGTGACTGGATACTGAAGTTTTCTAAGCAGCAACAGAAAACATTGTGATGCTGTGAACAAACTTACTAGTCCATTCCTTCAGAACATAAAATTACTACATTTACCACTTGAAGGAAAGAATCCAGAATATTTTAATCTTGCCTCCTTTTCTTCTGCTGTCTTGTCTTCTCCAGCACTTTCCATATATACAATGAAATATTTGCAATATAATCCAACCCATCATGATTTGTTTCCTGGAATACGTAGCCCCTGGTCAAACGGAAATTCAAATTGCAGCTTCTCAGCATTGATAATTTGTGACCAAGGAATGACCTGGGCATGGAGGGCAAGAAGGTTCAACTGCAGAGGGGGTTGAACTGACTGGACACAAGAATAACAGGACAGAAAGACTCTCTGTATAGAAGTGAAGTTTCCCTTGGGAATTAGGCATGTTGCAGTGCTGTCTTGTTACAATTGGTCATGGACATGAGTGCTCAGAGGCCACCTTTGGGCAGGAGAGCCTGACTGGGGAATGGATCCAATGCCAGGTATATGTAAGGAATTGGCTCCTGTCGCACCTCTGCAGATTCTGTGTTAAACTGGAACTCTACCCAATCATTGTGCGCTAAAGCTTTTCTATTTAAGCACAAATGTGTGCTGATTTCCTAGCATTGGAATTCAAGTTCTGTCCTTTTCCCTTCTTTTATGCTTCCCCAAACATGTTTTTTTTTAACCTTCAGAAACTATACAGTGGGATTCAAGGTAGCTACAAGCATACATGAGAAGCTGTAATAAAACACAGACATGTTAAGAGACAGTCTAAATGTTTACTTTCTGAGTTTAACCCATAAGGATTTGCAATATTGGGTAGTTATTTTTGTTTGCTTTTTCTATTTTCTGATGGCAGACCAGTGTTATTAGATCTTGTAGATAACTAGAAATGATTTAAAAGCTGGATATCTGCCTATAGCTGTCCTTTTGGAAGCTGTAGTTTCTTGTTAGTGGTCATAGGTTCTGCGTTTTTCTCAGAGGCAGTATGAGAGGAAAGATTGACAAGCTGGTTTAATATACTTTCAGCTAACAATTTTCCAGGATCAAGATATTGTCAGAAGAGATTTGTATAGGTTTAGGGACAGTGTTTTGTGGCTTCTTGAAGTAACAAATAATTCTCCTTTTTTTTTTTTTTTTTTAAACAGTTGTTTTACAGCTTTTGGAGAAGCTGGATAAAAACCTAATGAAGACATTTTCATGTGATGATGGGTCCAAGTATGCTTTATTTTCCAGTTCTTGATTATACAAATTGGCTTCACGGTGGAACACGATAAGTAAATTTTATGACATCTTATGGTTCATTGTTTTCTAATGCTCACTATTGTCTTCTGTTAATGGTTTTCTTACCATCTGTGCATTCTGCATGAGGTGACGTGGAAAGATAATAAGTATTTTGGAAGCAATTATAAAGTTTATATTGAAGTTTTTGTGCCTGTTAAAGGATCTGTTCAGTAGAGAAAGGAATTAGCATTCCTACAATGCAAAGAGTTTGGAAATTGGTTATTCATAGTGCTGGTTCACCATGCAGAAGCTGCATATACAGAAACAGCAGAAAAATATATTGCCAAGACTTTGTAAGAGCAGAAATAGCTTATTCTGTCCACAGAAAATTCAAATTATTAATGACTCTTAATATTAAAAGCAAAATCTTATGTTTAATGGTAGAAAAAGCATTACAAAAAAATCAGAATCCACTTATACTAAACATTTAAGTGAAGCAAACATTTAGGTGAAAAGAAGGTGTGTTCATGGTTTGTAACAGTCTAATTTATGGTGATAATTTCACTGCATTTTTGCTGGATCTATCAGTTCAGCATTTTATTCTAGGTTGGTGTGTTTGTGTTTCTGTTTAGTTTTCTTTTGGTTTTTTTTTTGGTTGGTTGGTTTTTTGGGGTTTGTTTTTGTTTTTGTTCATTTGTTTGTTTTTGTTCTTGTGGAGGAGTGATGTATTATTATCTCCATTTTACATTTGGGGAAACTGATCTTCTGAGAAACTGCCTTGTGAATCTGGCTGTTTATATGCATGAAGACTTCTGCACAGCTGTAGAGCATCTGATTTGTCATGCAGTAGAAAAGGCATAACCATGGTGAATCCTGCTAAAGGAAGCATGGAGCCACAACCCTCTTTTTGTTTCTCTCTAAAGTACCTTTTGTTGAGTAATAGCAGCTTGACAATGGCCTCTTCAGGGTAAAAAGTTTCCCGAGTTTCCCAGGTTGTGGGAATCTCACCTTCACTAGCTGCAGCTCCATAAGCATGACCCTTATTTCAAGAAGTGTTCCATACTGTCATTATGCTTTATTTCTGAAGCTTTTCATTTGGATCTAAGGTAATGATTACCAGAAAATCTTAAAAGACATCATGTGATAGGAAAGAAAAAAAAACCCCCAAATTATGGATAGCTAAAAGGCATACGAAGAGGGGAAGAAGTAATGAAAACAATTGTTATATTTCTGTTCTGGAGAATAAACGATACAATATAGGGAGTTTCTCACCTCTTCATTATTCATTCAAGTACAAAGTTAAGTCACTGTTCCTGTCTAGTTTCTATTGGGCAAAATGCCAGTCTCAGAAAGGCAAGCCCTTAAATTGCATTGGCTCCTTCCTTGATCAGCACTTTTAGCTATGATGATTCCAAAACTTGCAAGTAGGTGTACAGTGTAGTAACTACCCTCCATGTCTTTCATCATTCTTTTTTCTTCTGGATCAGTGAAAGAAAAACTTGACTGAATGCTGTGGTGAAAGTGACCTGCCATTTGTAAAATACAGCAGGTTAGATGCAGATATTATGTGCTTGGCAAAGTGGACATAGTAGGCTCCATACTGACTGGTTAGGCAGTTGCTAAGATAAAATTTGGGCTGAGACTCATATACCAGTGCAAAATACATGGAAATTGAATAGAAAGATGATCTGTCTCAGACACCAGTCTGGAAGGTAACAAAAAATATTTTAGTGAAGACACAAACAAACAAACAAACAATTTCCTAGTATATAGAAAGAGAAGAAATAACAATAATGAGGAAATACAACAGATTTTTATCAGCATCTGTTTCATTAAACATGGAACTGCATTCAATGAAGCCAGTAATTTTAGTTTTATAAATACTACTCTAAAGATGCCTGCATGTCTTATACATTTTTTCCCATAACATATTTTTATTTCTTTTACATTACACCCTAATATCTGTACCTAATGCTTATTTCAATGGGATTAAAGCTTCTCTTGTTTTTACTCTGTATTTTTGATCAGTTCTTTAATTTCTTCCTAGTGTGCTTTTTGTTCAGCAGGTACTGCATGTAGAAAACTACATGGGGAAAAAAACTGGCAACAATTAAGTCTGAGTATGTTCCTACTAGCAGATCCAACTTGGTAATGATCTGGAGGGTTTGGGTTTTTTTCTAAACAACTGCAAGCACTAACAACTTGTGCAGAACTTCTGATATTCTGATTTTAATTAACAAATATTCCACATGTGTCATTGGACATCAGAAAAATTTTATTAACACTGAACAGCAGAATTTTTCATTTTGAGGCCCATGTGAAAGACACTAATGGATGAAGTATTAAAAAAAAAGGAAGAAAGCAAGAAAGCAAAGGCAAGCACAGTGGGATTGGGATTTGAAGGCAAAATCTTCCTGAAGAACCCCTATTTCAGGTTTAATTCAGACCTGCATCAGAATAGATAAATGTGAATGTGAATTTTAAATCACACTTTATCTTCATCAAAATAATTATCTCTTTTAATGAAGTATTTGCTAAGTGGTGGTTGTGCAGTGGATTATGAAACCCTGTGTGGATAAAGTAAATTTTACTTTTTCAGTCTGTTTTTTCTGTCTATTAATAAACACGGCATAGAAAATACACTTTCTAGAATAATGTGATGTGCTCACAAATCTTTTAAGATTGATATAACTGGAGATAATGAACACAGGAATTGGTTTTGGTCCTTCTCAACTGTTATTTTGATCCAAGCAGACTATTTCAACCTTTCTTCCTATATCTCATTTCATTTAGCTATTTTTCCCCCCAGGTGTCAAGTATGCCACATGCCAGATATATTTCACACCTAAATGAGTGGACTAATGGAATGGTGTTTACAGGGGAAGGTGTATTATATACAGGGACTCTCTACTATTATTCACAAGACTATGAATTAAGCTGTGATTTTTTTTTCAATATTTATGCAAATTGGTTATTTATTTTCATTCCGTTACAATAGAAAGAAATAGATTTGTTCTAAATGGCAGTGTACTGTATTGTGAAGCAATTAACTGAGTTATACGTTCCTTTCATTCAGGATATTTTTCTATTAATTGTACTGACTCATAGACACAGTACAATATAAACTGGGGCTCGTGAGCACCTCAGCCAGGACTAGCAGAAAATAAACATCCTCCTAATAATGAAAATAAATCTGGATGGAGTAGGTGGATCAAGAGACAGTAAAATTGTATGGTGAATGTGCAACTGTAAGAGGGACTGAGACTGAAATGTGAATTTATTTATGCATTGGGTGGATGTTTTCTCTGTGAAAATTCCTGAGTTTTACAGCCTCATACTCTCAAAACTATTTAGATTTTACTCTAGCTGTTGGAAAGTTTTCCTGTTGCCTTTGATTGGGCAGGTACTAAATTCTCTTTTTATGGTTGTTTTTCTTTCCTCCTCAGATCCCTCTCCCTCCTGTGAATACAGTTTATGCTCTGGGATAGCTGAGTATCTCCTACTGGAATGTTTTATCCACCTGCCTAAAGTTAAATTCTGGCCTTGACTAGGATCACTAAACCCATAACATGATGCTGCAGTTAGGTAAGAAGTATAAATAACAGCCATATAATCAACAAATTTAGTAAGGTGGGGCTTTTTTTTTTAAATTTTTGTTGGTTGGTTGGTTGGTTGGTTGTTTGGTTTTTTGTTGTCTTGGGGGTTTTTTTTTGGGTTTCTTCTTGGGTTTTTTTGTATTTTTTGTTATCTGTAACTGAAAACAAGCAGGAAGATTTTAAGTCCTCAAGTCAAAACAACTGTCTTGTTCCCTTCATATCCCACTGGCAGCATCCTGTACTTGTCATGCTGTGAATTAGGTCTGTAGACTTAGATCAATATTCTTCACAATTTTAAAGGCCTTGAATGTTACCAAAAATTCAGGAAAATAAAAAAACTCCTTAACACCAATGTAGCATTAAGAAGCAGGCATTATTTATTCTCCTGGATGCATGGGGGCATAGCTCCTCCCAAAGATATGCATTCTGAGTACAGGAAAGTTTCTGTTTACATACTATATTTCACATACATATTTATTGATTGTCCTAGACTAAACATACATATAATAATCATTTCCCCAAAATCATTGATATATTTCCCCTCCCCCTTACACTGCGTTCTTCTGTCCTGGGGGTCTCTCTGGTGGTCCCTAGCGGTCGTGGACCCCAATGTTCCAGTCGACCTGGCTGAGTTGGCAGGACACTGGGGCTGGTGAACTTCCAGTTCTCCTTCTTACACAATGGGCATTGTGAACTTTCCATAGGCCAGTAGTTTTGGAGAACAGGCATTGTGTTAGCTCACCAGGTGTAGACCATTTATCATCTGGTAACATGAAGACGTATATTTGATTTGTCTTTTATTTCTAGAAGTACTGAAAGTGATCTAACTACTGTGCAAGGGAACAGAAAAGCGAAATTCCCCAGACAAATGCCATAAGAGCTAGTGGGAAGTGCCTCTCATGCTTACATTTATGGCTTTATTTATTTGTCTGTATACCACAGAATCACAGAATCACAGAATCAGCTAGGTTGGAAAAAATCTTTAAGGCCATCGAGTCCAACCCATGACCTAACACCACCGCCTTGACAACCAGACCACGGCACTGAGTGCCATGTCCAGTCTTTTCTTAAACACCCCTGAGAACAGTGACTCCACCACCTCCCTGGGCAGCTCATCCCAGTGCCCAGTCACCCTTTCTGTGAAGAATTTCTTCCTAATGTACAGTCTAAACTTCCCCTGGTGCAGCTTAAGACTGTCCTCTTGTTCTATTGCTGGTTACCTGGGAGAAGAGACTGACCCCACCTGGCTACAGCCTCCTTTCAGGGAGTTGTACAGACTGATAAGGTCTCCCCTGAGCCTCCTCTTCTCCAGGCTAAACAACCCCAGCTCCCTCACCTGCTTGCTGCCCTTCTCCGGGCTCACTCCAGCACCTCAGTGTTCTTCCTGAATTGGGGACCCAGAACTGGACACAGAATTCAGTGTGTGGCCTCACTAGTGGGAAGTGCCGAGTACATGGGAAAAACCAAAATTCTGCTGATGGCACCAGTCCTTAAGCCACGTATTGGTAACATGGGTTTCCTGTTCATTTCATCATTCATCCCTGCACTGACGGAATTGAGCAGAACACCACCTGTGCTTTTGTCCCATCAATGAGCCAACTCAGAGCCTTGAAGCCCATTTTAAT